>PVJH01007089.1:0-95478 GCA_004026705.1 Nesogale talazaci | reverse complement strand
GCTTTACCTGAGAATGTACATTGGACATTGGTACAGATAAGAGCTGTCCACACACGGAATCCAGGATATATAAACCTCTGCAAAATAATAATGGGAGTAACAATTCCATTGGCGAACTGCTAGCAATTATGGATGTATAATCCTCCTCAAGGGGGAAAAAGAACAGATATGTGGGTTAAGGGACACAGTGGTTGGTGTACGCTATGAAAAACAAATGATATATAATTAATTGTTCACAAGGATGGGGGAGGGAGGGGAAAAAGAGGAACTGATATCAAACGGCTCAAGTAGAAAGATAATGTTTTTAAAATAATGATGATAACATATGAACATGTTCACTTGACATAATTGATTTATAGATTGCTATATATCTATAAGACCTTCATTACATTATAAAATAATGTAATATAAATTAAAAAACATTTTGGCAATATCAATGGCCTTGAAGCAACAGTAAAGAAAGAAAGAAACAGGCTGACCCCCGGTGGCGTAGTGGTTGTGCGCGGGACTGCGGCCCACTGGGATGGAGGTTCAATTCCAGCTCCATGGAGCAAAGGCTGGATCTCCTACTCCCACCACCTGAGGGCAGTGATGCCCCAAAAAAGCAAAAAAACAAAAAACAAACAAAATATACTGCTATGACTCAAAGTTGACCAAGAGGCCCAGGGAGTGGGTATGCAATTATATCTCACTGTAGTTTCAGTTCACAACTCACTAATGCCTCAAGTTGCCAAGCACCTTTTGTGTACTAGATGGCCATTTGTGTATATTCCTTTGGACAGTGTCTGTTCAAATCTCTTACTCACTTAAAATATTCTTAACAGTTTTATTGATATATAGCTCACGTATCATACAACTCAATGGCTTAAGTTTATCAAAAGTAGTTGTGCAATCATCACCACAATCAACTTTGAAACATTTTCTTCATTCCTGCACCATTCTTAACTCCCTATCACCCACCAACTCCTCCTGCCATAATTCTAAGAAATTATTTTTCAAATTACTCTCTATATAGATTTTCCTGTCCTGGGTTTCATATAAAGAATATCACACAAAAAACTCATCATTGGCAACATAATAGAATGTGAAAATAGAAGATAATAGAAATCAGACGAGATTAAACATGGGTCACACTGAATCCTGGGTCTTCGGGGTTCACATCATGCTTCTGAGGCGGCATTGGTGAAACCCTAAGTAGGAACCCCACAGGGTGAGCTGGACTCTACCCCAGACACACCTGCAACCAGAGGACTTCAGCCGGAAAACACATGCTGTCCGAGGTAGAAGAAGATGGATACACAAGAAGCAGGGTACTTTTGGTTGATGAACAAAAAATGTCTTGGCACATCAACAACCTTTATGTTATATTGATGTCATCCCAAGAATCCTGTAGCAGCCATTTTTCTATAGTCTGTGCAAGCTTGTTTACATTAGGGTGTATTGCAGAGGCTTGTCATCATTGGGGCTCACCCTCTTGAAACTGTTTGTTTATTTTTCAATAAACGAAACTCAGGTATCTTGAGGCTACTGGGAAATAAAATATAACAAGGGTTTGGCGGGGAAGGGCTATAGAAGGATGGAGGGGATAAGAGGGAGATGATGTCAAGAAAGACAGGAAGATAAAATATGCTTTAGAAAACATGCGTAACTGTGTACGAAATTGCCCAATTACATTTGACATAATAGAACTATGTATTGGCTCTGATATTTCAGAATTAAAAAAAAAAAAAAAAACAAGCTTAGATCCAGGAATGGGCTTTGGGCTCACACTAAATCCTAGCTCCAACTGAAGAACAATCAGTAGCACCCTTCATCTTCAGTGAGCATTACATGCAGGTGAAGAAGGTAGATGATCAATCAGAATAGTGCCTGGGATCTTCAAGCAGCCATCTACGCAAGCAGTCAACTAAGTCCATGTGAAAAAAGCACACCAGATGGTGTGATCCAAAGATAACAATCTAAAATTTTGAATATGGTGAGGAGAAAAGCATCAGAGCAAAAATTATGAACACCCATTATGTGGAGGACTATGGAGCACGATGGGATCCCAAACCCCATCTGTAAAGGATCTGGTCAGATTAAGCCACTGGCAGATCCACCCCAGCCACAGACAAGCATCTCCAACTGCCTGACTATCAGGCAGAGACAATTGTCATCTTGATTATGCTGGATTGAACTGCATACATAGCCAGTTGACCACCCTATAGACATGACCTGAATTTGTTCTGGGTGTAAGTATCTGTATATTTATGATGACAGAAATTTCTTCCCTGCCTTTTTTAATATGGTTGGGGCTCTTTTTCTTCTTAATCATTATTTGTGTTTTTGTCTATATACTATTATGTTTTTATTCTTACTATCTTAGTGTGATTTTGTCTGTTAATGTTTTCTGTGGGGTCTCCCAATTTTGAATACAGTAAGAGTGGACACATAAAGAGAAGAATGAGACAAAGGGGTTATAGGGACTACATGGGTTGGGGGTAGACAATAGGGAGGGAAAGGAAATTTTAAGAGTAAATAATCAAGACAGGAGGGAGGAGGGAGCACTAGAATGGATTGTGATTAAATAACTCACCTTAGAGGCAATTTAATCATGGTAGGATGGAATGCTCTAAAATTTATATGGTGGTGATTTTACAATTCTCCTTGATATGATTGAAGGAATGAAATTTTCGGTTATAGGATATGTAAATTACTGACCAATAATTCTGTTGTAAAAAATGGGTTCAAAGGATAAACAAATGATAGTATGTTAAATATTAATCTAACTGGATCTGCAGCATGGCACTTTCCAGTGCACCCTCAGGACATTGACTCAGGGCAAGGCTCTTCACACCCCTGGCCAATGGTCAATGTGAGCTTCATCAGAATGGGGACTCTGCCAATGGACCTGGGTGTGCACTTTCATCCATAGGCTGATACACACCAGTAACCCAACAATTCTACTGCAGGGTAGATATCCTGGACCTAAGAAGATTTCTGTGTTCAAGCAGACATAATACGAGTATATTTGTGAGCATTATTCATAATAACAAAAAGATTGGAAGTGTTGCAAATGTTCAACCATAGATCATATGCATATGTTTGAACAACATAAAGCAGTAAAACAAAATGAGCTACAAGTACATGAATCCACATGAATGAATATTGAAGGCAATGGAGTGACAGAAGAAAACTTCAGAATGACACACAAACTAGACCATTAATATGAATATAAAAGCAAAAATAATATACATCTCACTTTTGTAAGATAAAATAAACTATACATACATAATAAAATATATTTGCAACCATGACAAAATATAAAAATCTTGGGAGAGAAGAATAAAAGAAATTTATATTTGTAATCCTTCATAAAGGTATCTGTTTGCTCTGATATTTTTATATAGACTAGTGTTTATTCTTCTGGTACACTTTAAATTATTTAATAATATAATTTTTTAAATACATGAGCCAGATCCTACTTCTGGGAAATCATTCAATGATTGCAGAGAAGTACAGTAGTATACCAGTAGTTACACAAGGCAGTAGAAAGGCAAGGAGAGCACTAAAGCTAGCATATCAGTTCCAGGATTTAAAGTTACAGGGTTAGAAGGAAATCAAGCTCTAGGACTTTCTCATGAAACACTGAAAACTAATCCCCAAATCTACTGTCACCATGGTTCAGAAGCTGTGCATTGCACTTAACAATACATCTCCCCTCCAGGCATTTTCAACCCACATACCCAAACCAAACTTACTGCCTTCAAGTAAATGCCAACTCACAGCGACCCTTGTAGAACAGGATAGACCTGTCCTCGTGAGTCTTCATGACTGAAACTCCTTGTTACTGCTTTTGTTCTTAGATACCAATATGCCCAAAGTATGTAAGACAGAGTCTTGCAATCCTTGCCTCTAAGTAACAGTGAATATACTTCTCCTGCACTACAATTCAAATGCATGTATTCTTCCTTCATCTTCTTATTCCATGTCCAGTTTTCACATATATATGAAGTATTTGAAAATATCATGACTTGGATTAGGTGCATTTAGGACCACAAAGTAACGTCTTTGCTTTTCAATACTTTAAAGAGGTGGAGAACTTTTCCCAATGCAAGTCACATTTTTATCTATTGACTGCTACATTCATGAGCATTGATTGAAATCCTTGACAACTTCAATCTTCCCTCCACAAATCATAATGCTACTTATTGGTCTAGTTGTAAGGATTTGGGTCTTCTTTACATTGAGTTGTCATCCATACTGGAATCTGCAATCCATGACCTTCATCCGCAAGTGCTTCAAGTCTCCCTTCTAGTCTTCTTACAGGAGTAGAAAACCTTGGTCATTTCAACCTGCTAACTTTGAAATTAGCAGCCCAGTCTCAATCACTACACCATAAGGGTTCCTAGTGACCCTATAAAGGATGTCTTAGGTTATAAATCTTTAAAGAAACAGGCAGCCTCACCTTTCTCCCACAGAACTACTTTTGAGTTTGAACCAGCAACCTTAAGACTAGCCGTGTAACATCAATCAACAATGCCACTGGGGTTCCTATAACGAAGGACTCAAAACCTCAAACTCCCTGCCCGTGAATCACTTTTGCCTCATAGTGACCCTGTAAGACAGAGAGAAGAACTGCTTCTGCAAATTTTTGAGACTGTACATTTCTACGGAAGCAGAAAGTTTAAATGCTCTCTCTCAGAGAAGCTAGTGGTTTTGAATTGCTGACATTGTCGTTAACAACCCAATGAATAATCACTGCGAACACTTTGATTGCCCCTTGAAAGAAGGGCCCTGCCCACTAGCCAAGAGGCTATTAGATCCGCTAAGATCTGCTTATTTTTGAGGAAGGTCTACTTCTCCCATTCCCCCTTGACTCCACCTCATCAGGGGAAATATAACTTAGTTCCTTTCTGATTAGCCTTGTTGGAGGACACAGAATACAGACAACATAAAAGTGGATGAAGGGAGAGACAGGAAAGAATACGACATGACAAAATAATAATAATTTATAAATTATCAAGGGTTCATGAGGGACGGGGTCAGGGAGCAAGGGGAAAAATGAGGAGCCGATACCAAGGGCTCAAGTAGAAAGCTAAATTTTTGAGAATGATGAGGTAAACAAATGTACAAATGTGCTTGACACAATGGATGGATGTATGGATTGTGATAAGAGTTGTAAGAGCCCCCAATAAAATGATTTTTAAAAATACCAGAAGGTGGCAGCAAAAGACAATTTAATGGGAATGTCTTTCCACCAGGTGCTGTGAAGAACAGGAAAAGTGCCATCAACTAGTTTTGACTTCTCGGTGTTCAATTCAGGACTGAGGTTAGGTTCTGTTGTTTTATGTGGCAATGACATGCCTAGGACCAAGACACAAACCCAAGACATAAGGACATTTAGATCAAACAATTCAAGAAAGGTCAATACCAACAGGAGGGAAGGAGAGAGAAAAATAACAGTGAACTTAGTCAATTAAACTTACTTATCATTTCCTATGTTTTAGGTTCTGTGCATTGAAAGCTTTTAGACATACACAGTCTTATAACACTTATAGTAGACTTGCTTACAAAAATGTCCGACTCCCACCACAGAGAGCAGTGATGCCCCCCAAAAAAATGTGGGGAAAGGAAGAAAGTCAATGCCTACAGGTTTTGGAATGACACTGGTGTTTGGGCATTGTCTTTGCCCTCCAGGTCAATTTCTACTCTTTGCTCTCTCCTTGGGAACCTGAGCCATGAAGGTTGGAAATTAAAAATTATGGGTGGTTATAAATGCACCCAGGAGTCCCAGCAGATTACATAGAGAAGTGGATGTGTATTGGGATTTTATTCCCATGACTCTAAGGTCCCTGAAAGGTGACCTTAGATGGATCATTGCAGTGTTCGCTCTTTGACTCAAGGGGCTTGCTGTTCAGAATTTTCTCTCATTCTTGTTTCTAGTAACAGCTCCATCCAATAACCAACTCTTCTGTTCTCGTCTTAGTACTGAATTCCTGGAATATTTTTTGCATTGTTTTTCATTGCTATTGAGTCCTTTCCAATGCAGAGAAGCCCCATATAGGGTTGCTGAAGTTATAAATGTTTATGGGAACAGGCAACCTCATCTTTCTCCTGAGGATTGGCTGGTGAGTTTGAACCCTCAACCTTGTGGTTAGCAATCCAATGCTTACCAGATATGCCACCAAAGTCCTTTATGCTTCAGCCCCTCCATCTTTTAATTAAACGCTCTGTAAATAATCCCTTTTTAAATCATCCTAATTTGTGTGTGGCACCTGTCTCCTGCAGGGACTTTGACTAATTCAACACCTGGCTACTTCCTATTCATCTTCTAAAATTAAGCACAAGAAAGATGAGAAATAGCATAAATGCTTTTCATGAAAGCTATTCACATCTTTTCATGGAGACTATAGTAACTCAGTAATTGCTGGATAATACCTGGTATTTCAAGTTGAAAGGTATATGATAAAAGAGGCCATCTCCATCTGGTGACCAAATGAATTGGAGTTTTGTCAATGACAGTAATTCAGTTGATCTTATGGTCTGGAATCATGAAAATAGCTTCCACACAAATAGGCAGTTAGGAAAAGGTTCAAAAAAGCAGGTTGGAAGAATTTAGCATAGTCCAGGCAAGAGGTGAGAATGTGAATCAAGTTAATGGTATTCGGGATGTGTTTGCTAAATAGGTATGTATGTTTGAGATAAACTTGTTTGTCACTAAAAATGCCAACTCCAGTTCAGTTTTACTTTTCTCCCCTTTTGTTAGCCACTGTGATCACTATTTAGGTTTGAAAGATAATGAATCTGGAGGGATTTTTATTTGCTTGCCTTTACAGAAACACATTGTACATACTTACACAGCCCATCTCAAGAATTGAAATCAGTAATATCCTGTTAAACCCTTCATATATGTAGCTCTCTTTTTCCCACATCCCTCCTCAATATTCTATCCCTCCCCTCTGTCTGCAGCTAAAATTTAGATGGTAAAAGTAAACAGAACTGGCAACTCAAGTTGTGAAGGAATCAAACAATAAAATGAAAATAAAGGCTAGCAGTGGTTAAAAATATTACAAAACCAAACATACTGACTCCAAGACCAAGAAAACATGCTCCTAAAAATTGCAATTTTTTCCACTGAGTGGAGAAGAAATTCATGGTTTATGCATGTGGAAGGTTATATAGTACTAATTGGAGATTTAAACCCTGGATTCAAAAAATGGATCTATCAGTCTGATGTGTCTGGTTAATAAGTCTAATTTATTGATCAAGATTCATTGGTCAAATATTGGTTAACAACTTATTAATCAATAAATTATATCATTAGGCGAGGTCCAGTGAGTGCACTTAGCTGAAGCCTCACTTGTCTTATGACAAATCTGTAAGGGTGCAGACACTATTCTTTCTGATGGCCATGTCCCATCCTGATCATTTCCCCACACTTTGCTACGGCATCCATATCTTCAGTCATCTCTTCAAGAGAGCAATAATGGAGTAAGGCTATGTCATAAGAACTAACTGTTCTTAGATTAGGGCACTGATGAAGAAAGAACGAAAAATCCATTCATACATCTATGATTTTTATGTCTCTGATCCACTTCATAGGTAACATTATAATTTTGTGACAGCTCAAGCTCACGGCCATTGAGTTAATTCCAACTCATATCAACTCTAAGACAGGGGAGAACTCCTGTGGGTTGTGAACCTATAATCTGTATTATCAGTAGAAAGCCTTGTCTTTCTTTCATTTTATAATACAGAACATTATAAATGATACCCATGGATCATAAAGTAATTCTTTTGATAAGATCATTAATTTTGCCAGTGGGAGAGTATTTAAGATTCATCACACATGTATGTATAAACCAGTCTTTCCGACCATACTACATAAATTGTTAACTTGTATAGATTAAAACATAAGTGGCTAGACACTGTTTACAGCAACAGTGAGTGTTGGTGATAGAGCAAAACTTACAATAACACTCATTAATAAGGGCAGAAACATGTCTGACAGACTAACAAGTCATAAAAAAGCAAAACTAGCATTGAAAAAGTAAATATATTGTGTCCCAGTTCACAAAACAAGAGATTCAAACCACATTCCAATGACCACCAATTACATAACTTTGGGATAGTGGTTATTTCCTTGTTCTCACATGAGGACATTTCTGTCTTAAGTATGTAAGTTCCTTAACTGGTGGGGTTTCCACATGGAAGCCTTCTGGTGTGTCCTATTAAGGTTTTTGTGTGATTTGAATAAACAGGGTCTAAACTCTCAATTATCTGTAAAACTAGACCTGGATTAGATCACCAAGGGGTAGATCAAAACTAGGTCAAAAGAATCCAATAGGAACAGAGTACAAGGCATATTTTCTCATTGGGTTCTATAATAGTATTGTTAAGTGTGGGGGTTTTTTTTGTATTTTCTTTTTATCTTTGGCAATTTTATGGACCCAGTTTGCTCACCAATAAAATTATAATGGCCTTCTCTGAAACAAGCATGCCACCCCATACGCTTGACTTGAATTTTCAGTAAGTTTCTCTAATTTCTCTAGTAGTGATCTTGATTTGGGGTGATCTTAGAACAATATTACATGATAGCAACTGATTGACCTTCTACCTCTTTCCTCATTTTGAGCAACTAACCCCAGAGGAGGTGAGGATTCCTCTGTCAAAATGATTTTAAAGATGTACCCATAGAGGCTCTCTACCTCACTGATTGGGAGATGATATTTGAAGATTACATCACCTAAAAGTAGAAACCTGCTTTCATCTGCATTTACCTTTATAGTAGTGGACTCATATAATATTTGCCCTTTTGTGATTGGCTAACTTCATAATTGCTTCTAGGTCTAGCCATGTCAAGGCCATGCCCAAACAGAGGTCTCATTGGCTATATCCAGAATGACAGGCTAGACTCCACCTCTACACTCTTAATCCTCAAATTGACACTAGATTGGGTGACTGCCACACATGGTTTCATCACTGTTTTTTAGAGATGCACAGCATTCCATAGTGTGTATGGATCAGAGTTTCTTTATCCATTCTTCTGAGGGCACTTGGCTTTTTCCAGCCTATTCCTATAGGTATGCCGTTATGTGCCATGCAAGCCATTCCAACATGAAATGATCTTATTGGTTTTCCCAGACTGGAATTTGTATGGGATATTAAGGCCAAGCTCTTTCTCCCAGGAGGTGCTGATGGGTTTGAACTGTCAATGTTTTGGTTAATATGCACCAGGACTCCTTTTACTGGTATAGACAGGGGTTAGGATCCAGAGCACGCATTTCTGTGGGACACAACTTAGCCTGCAAAAACTAGGAATACCATGAACTGATTGTGAATACAAGAAAAGGTTGAGTGGTGGGCAGTACTTAAGGAAAAAGATTATTAGATATCTGCGATATGGTAATTTAGAAGTACCTGAAATGCTCTCAGCAGTTAGCAACAAGAAAAACAACTTAGAGACTGGAGTCCATCCAGATGTACCTCAGAAGAAAGACCTAGTGATCTGCATCCAAAAATTACTCAAAACTTCAAACTCACTGCCATCATGACAATTCTGACTCGTAGTGACTTGATAAGATAGAATAGAGTATCCCTGTGTATTTCCAAGGCTGTAACTCACTGGGGGAGTTGAAAGCCTCATGTTCCTCCCACTGAGTGGCTGGTAGTTTAAAACTGCTGAACTTGCAAGTAGCACCCCAACTTGTAACTGACTATGCCACTAGTAGACTTGAAAAACTTTACAGAATACAGTTCTACTCTGACACACAAAGGATTGTCGCATGTCACACTTTACTCGGAGATAATTGGTAATTGGTGGCATGGGTAAGCCCGTGATAGACAGCTCTGGAGAAATCTCTAGATAAAGTTCTGAGAGTCAGTGGAGTTAGTTTAGATTAGAGGAACCAGTCAAGAGGAAGACCTCAGGCATTTTGCTTTTAACAATAAGTGGAGGAGTGACCTTTTTTAGAGTGGAAAGAAAATGTATTTTCTTTGCTGTGATGAATATAGATTATTCAGAAAATTGAATAGAAATCTTGCACACCCTCACTTTACAATATGGCCATTGCTCTCCATTAAGAAAGTAAAGAACCAATATTCTGTTGCCAACAGTTCTTAACTTGGGCAATAGTGGATTTTGTGAAGGGATTTCTTGACTGCCATGAGTACTCTCTTAGGGACAAGAAGATAATATATTTCTAAAAGGAGTGGCCTTTCTGGAAAAAGAAGAAGAAAAGAAAGAAACAGGATAGGTTTCTCCATACACAGTCCTTACAAAGGTAAGGCCCAGTTCAGTATAAGATCCTTTTGTGGTAAGTTTCTCTATTTCCCAAGGGTTAAGATACAAAGAAACCTGAGGAGCCTCCTCTTCGAGGTATTTCCTTTCAAAATTTAACATGCATATGTATTATCTGGGGACCATTTTAAAAATTCAGATTCTGATTCAGTCGGTGTTGGTTGAGCTTAAGATTCTGAATTTCAGTTGGCTTAAGTACCCTGGTAGTGTAGTGGTTATGCATCAGGCTGCAATGGCAGCTCGAAACCACCAGCAGTTAAACACTATGGGAGGAAACCTGGGCTTTCTATCTCCATAAACGGTTACAGCCTCGGGAGCAGACAGGGCTTGCTAAGGATTAGCACTGACTTCATGGTAGTGAAGGTTTGTCATTTTTTGTGTGTTGGTTTTAATACATGGAGATAAAAAGGAGAATAAACTAGAAACATTCTATTAATATTTTAAACATCTTTTTAGGATATAATCTATACAGCATACAATTCCATAGTTCAGTCATATCAAGAAGTGTTCTGAAGGATTAAAAAAGTGTTCCACAATTGCAAAAATAGTTTTATAACATTTTCTTCCTTCTTGTACTCCTTGTCATTAGCTCCCTATTAACCTCCGACTTCCACTGCCATATATCATCCACACCCAAGAGCATTTAATCTCATTATTATCTCTCTAGATTCGCCCTCCTGAACTTTGACCTGAAACTGACAGCAACACTAAAAGAAAAGGTTGGCTCTGAAATTTGAAAAGTGTTTTAATTTGACATGAAAAGGCAAATGGGAACTAGATTGCTTGGGTTTTTTAAATAAGACCCACTAATTTTAGAAGATATATCATTTATAAAATTAGCAAACAAGTACAGTAAATAAATAGATGATTTGTTTATAGAAAAAATATTCTGCATTTCCAATAAATTCCTACATGCTGCTGCTGCTGTCCATGGACTTCAATTTAGTAGCAAGGGGTAGGGATGACTTACATGTGACCAACCACTGTTCCAAAACCAGGGTAGATTATGAAAAGTGAGGCAACAGTCTTCACAAGTTCAGATGGATACCTTTGATTAATAAATGTTTCATTGAAGGAAGTTACCTTGTATAGAAACCTTTACCTTGGGAGCATTGAAGGTAGGTGCAGTAGGTTGAGAAAAAACTAGATCAGGAGTAGGAAAACTTTTTCATCTAAGGGCCAGCCATTTGAATATTTATTTCATTATTCAGGGGTCATACAAAATGATCAACTTAAGGGCTGAGCCCTGGTGGCGTAGTGGTTGTGCGCGGGACTGCGGCCCACTGGGACGGAGGTTCAATTCCAGCAGTGGGGCTGGGCCTCCTACTCCCACCACCAAGAGCAGTGATGCCCCCCCAAAAAAATGATCAACTTAAAAAGTAGCCTGCGATAATTGGTCAAACATTTAATTAACTCATCCCTAGTGTATTGGCTAGAACCACTTCTCTTTGGTTAATAATGTTATATTAGTTGGCATTGAGAATTTTGAGGGCCTTCTATGACCTATGTGCCGGATGATCACCACCCCTGAACTAGACTCTGATCCAAGAGGGAGATGATGAAAGATAAGATCTATTATCAATTTCCTGTATGCTTTGTGTCGCCCAAATAATTGTTACATCTTTAAAACTGTGTGCACAGGGACCTGGCCATTATGCACTTGGCCTCATCCACAACCCTACAGAAGACTGTTCTCAATTAGACATACTATGAGCGTAAAGCAAGTATATTGTGGAACTTTACTGGTATAAAGATAGGGATTCTTCATAATTCTCTTTTACTCCCTATTACTACTGTGGCCAAAGGTAATCAAGATATCCCCACACCCTTAATAATTACATTTCTTTGTTTCTCATTTTCCAGTTGCATCAAAAATGTGTTCAAACCCTGACCTGTTTTCCTGTTCCTATTAAGATCAAATCCTTTCAAGGCTGTAGCTTTTCTTGAGCGATGATGAGAGCTTGAGGGACGTGGGTGTTCTAAATGCACATCCAGATAAATGTGTTGGAGAATGGATATGATTGAAATCCTTCCCTGAAATTCCCCAGAAGGGAGTCAGTTGTTGCTGTGATTAGGTACCATTGCAGCGGTTTCAGCTCCTAGCAACCCTCTGGACAACAGAAGGAAACACTGCCTGGTCCTGCGCCATCCTGGCAATGGTTCTTATGTGTGAACCCATTTTTTGCAGCCACTGCACCCAACCATTTTTCTGAAGAACTTCTAGGGATAAAAAGTATTTAACCAGTCTTGTAGAAATTGCGATTGAAGGTACTAGAAATTACAAAATTTGAAAAGATTTTTTTCTGGAAAGAGGACATACTGCTCTCAAACATTAGGCATCAAAGACAATTTACAACACATGTTGAAATCAGCTAGAGATGTTACAAAATGTTGTGTTTGGTCAGCTTGTTGCTAGGCTACCTAAGGTCAGAAATTACTGGGGTTATCCAGCAGACAACTGGGCTTAGATTTTCTCTAAAATAACTCTAAGAGGTTTTCTAGAGTGTAGAGTCAACATCTGTTGGGTGATATAACTAATTCCTAAATGTTTCAGAAACATCCTCACTTATTGAAATATGTGAAAAATCAAATTGAAAGGAAAACCATATTACCTGCCGTGCCCTGGAATAAGGAATCAGTCCCAATTGGGAGAAAAATAACAGCTATGTCTATTCAAGACAAATTCAGTAGCTAGGTAAACTTGCAATGGTAGCCTTAAGATGCCTGCGGCAGGGCCTCGAGGCAGAGACACCAAGAACAATCTGATTATGAAGTAACATGCACCAAAACTGTAAAGTATGAAAAATCTTTATGTTAAAGCTAATCTTACATGACACAAGAATAAACAGGTTTCTGGCAAGAAGGAGACCAAGTAATACACACTGTGGGGACTCTGCAGAAATTAACACCACAGAGCCACTGAGAGGAATACTCCACTCTTCCAGGTCACAGGAGGAGCGTCATAAAGATAAGCTGACTCAAAACCATAATTTTTTAAAGAGCTGTGCGCTTTGGGCTTACCACCACAGCAGCCATATGGGACTTAGCTTTATTCCCACCATAGTTCTGGCAGGAGCCAGGCTACCTTGGTCAGCCCATGGGCTTTACATCAACACTGCCAGAATTGCTGCCAATTCAGGGCTGTATTTAAACCCCTCCAACCCCATGGACAGGCACTTGAGGTGCTTTTAGATGTTTACCTTTTTCTTTCTCTTCTCTCTTTTCCACTACAGTCACGGCTGGTTTGGTTTTATTGTTGATTTTTGCCTTTGCCACAGACAGCCTCACCTAGGGAAACTCCACCCACCTTCCTGAGCACACTGCCTAAAACAACTACACCTGTCCTCCACACAGCTCCAGCCGGTGCTTCACATGGCTGCAGAGACCTCTGCCCAACCTCCACAGTACTCCATGCCACTGCAGAAACCTCCACCCACCTGTGGTACTCCATACTGCTGTGGGAACTCCCACCCAACCTCTGGGGCATCCCCATGATCTAGGGCACCACTGCAAGCCCTCTATGGTGCTCCACCTTATAGCTCCCTCATACCCTCAACACCATTCTAGGCCATGCCACTCTGGCTTCCCATGTGATCAATTTGTGCAGTGCCATCCTCACAACCATAATCATCCAACAGGCATACCCTGAGTGGACCATCCATATTGCCCTTCAAATAACAGAATCCCAGTTGGCTATGGAGAAAGTGAAATGCTAGGGAGATAAAGAAGTATCCTGATCCACCAAGACAGTTGGCTACAGGCAGACCACAAAAGCATGTCCATCAAATCTCTAAAAGAGAGAGCACACACACAAAAAAAAACACAATCTGGAAAATAGCTTCAGACTCCTCTAAAAGAACATGCAGACAACAATCAGCCCCAACCACATCAACAAAAAAACAGAAAAAAACAAAATGGAATGTTGGAGGAAGTCCTGAACCTAACTATATGCATAAAAAAAATCAGATGTTTACCACAGAAATCTTCAAAATAATGCTTGGAATCATATAGGATATGAGAGAAACAATACAGAAAAGGGATGAAAATAGAGAAGATCAAGGCCATGCTCCAAAGAGAAATACAAAAGTTAAGGGATGAGAACCAAAGGGTAATCCAAGAGTTAAGAGATAAGATAACAAAAACCGATAACAAGTTAGCAGATGACACCAATGAACTAGAAGAAGATAACTGTACCAGTGACCTCAAAGACAACCAAGCAGACTACAAAAAATGGGAAAGACAGTTAAGCAAGTTATTCAAAGAAACTGAAGAACCCCTGTGAAGAGGAACAATATTTGAATAATTGGATTAGCAAAACAAGACACAACCAAAAGTCAACTGAAAACATGACAAGGGAATTACTGGAAGAAAAGTTCCTCAAGTTAATTAATGAGAATCAAGCAAACATTCAGGAAACAGTGAGGACACCAATTAGAATGAATTACAGGAAGAAGTAGCCAAGGCACAAAATAGTTCAACTATTCAAAGTTGAGAAACAGAAAAAAAAATCATAAGAGCAGCTAGGGAGAAAAAAGCAGTCACTTTTAAAAATACTCATATAAGAATATACTGAGACCTATCATCAGACTCCATGAAGAAAAGGAAAGAGTGGAGTAGCATCTTCCAAAAATTGAAAAGAACAATGCCAACCCAGGAATCCTCTACCCATCAAACTATCTCTCAAGACAGATGGAAAAGAACACATTAAAAGAAATCTGGCACTTCAAAAAATTCCTACCAACCCATTGTGGTCAAAAGAACAGAATGCACCATGCACAAATAGGAGATCACCATGGACAGCCTCTACTCAGAGCTCAACACATGAAAATAGCCTCCAAGATAACATTAGCTTATTGGTGAAAAGAAGGCAAAAATGAACCACTACCATCACCACCACCCCACATAGCATGCTGACAAAAAGAGAGATAGGTAAATACACAATACAAAAGGTATGAGATGATATCACAGAACCCACAGATGGATGTAATAACTCTGAATGTCAATGGACTGAACTCATCCATTGAAAGGAAGAGACTAGAAGACTGGTTTAGAAAACATAAACCATCTATCTGGTGTCTACAAGAGACACATCTCAAGCTTTCAGACAAATATAGGCTGAAAATTAAAGGTTGGTGAAAAATATACCAAAATAACAACAATTCAAAGAAGCAAGAGTTGTAATCCTAATCTCTGAAAAACTGATCTCCAGGGGCAAATCATAGCAAGAGTTAAGGAGGAGCATTATATAATGTTCAAGGGATCAGCAGATCAAGAACAAGTGAGTATAATCAATAAATATGCATTCAAAGAGAGAAACATGAAATTTGTCAATCAAATGTTCCAAAAGGTGAAAAAAGAAATCACAGGCTCAACAATAATAGTGCCTGATTCTAATACACTGCTCTCTAAGAAAGATTGATCACAGAGCAGGAAGCTACAGAATTAAACTCTACAATTAGGAGACTTGACCTAATACACATTTTAGAGCTCTTCTAAATTCAAAATAATTCACATTCAAGTGCACATCGCACATACTTGAAGATAGATCACATGCCAGGGTTCAAGTATAGCCTGTGTAAATTCAAGCACATAGAGATCACTCAGACTTTTCTCCCAGGCCACTATGGAATAAGACTGGAAATCAACAAAAGTAGGGTTAAGAAAACAAGGGGAAATAATTGGAGGATGAATAACTCCCTAAACTTCAATATGAGCTGGTATTGGCCCAGATCAGAGATAAAATTAGGGAGTTTTTCTCCTCTAAGAAACGAGTGAGAACACAACATACCAAAATCTTTGCTACACATCAAAAGTTGTCAGAAGATGCTTGATAAAGATAACTTCACACATGAAAAAGTAAGAGAGACTTACGATTTATACGCTGTCACAAAGCCTCCAGCAATTAGAGCAGAGGCAACAGAGATAAACATGTAGGGGAAAGAAAACAATACAAAAAAAAATCTATGCAGCAAAAACCTGACTCTTTGTAAGGATTAACAGAGTCAATAGACAATTGAAAGAAAGAAAAGAACAAACATCAAGAGCCAGGATGAGGGACAAAAAGGGGGAAATTACAATGGACCCTAATGAAATTAAGAAGTTAATTACACAGTACTGTGAAGGCTTGTACTGCAATGAATTCAACAACTTGGAAGACATGAGCAAATATTACTTGTTAAAACAATCCCTCCCCAGATTATCCCAGATAGACCTCAAGAATCTGAATAGACCCATAGAGGAATATGGCACAGTGGCAAGATACAATATCAACAAATAGAAGTCTATCAGACTGCTATATATATTGGACAAACCATGAACAAGAATATAAAAATGTAGTGCCCTTCACAATAGACCTGCATAAATTGAAAAACCTAGAGATATACCTAACCAAAAAATGAAAGAAAATTACAGAACACTACTACAAGAAGCCAAATGTGACCTGCACATCTGGAAGGAAACCCCTTGCATGTGGATTGGAAGACTCAATAAAAGAAGTACATCAATCCTACCCAAGGTTATCCCAGTACAAATACCAACATCTTGTTTTCAAGGAACTGGAAAAACTGACTAACAACTTTATATGGAGAGGGAAAAATCCCAGAATTAGCAGAGAACTCCTCAAGAAAAAGGATAAAGTAGAAGGACTTGTTTTAACTGACTTTAAGACCTATTATTAGGAGACTTGACCTAATACATATTTTCAGAGCTCTTCAGCCAAATGCAAAATAATTCACATCCAAGTGCACATCGCACATACTCGAAGATAGATCACACGCTGGGGTTCAAGTCTAGCCTGAGTAAATTCAAGCACATAGAGATCACTTAGACTTCTCTCCCAGACCACTATGGAATAAGGTTGGAAATCAACAAAAGTAGGGTTAATGGTCAAAGTGGCATGGTAGTTGTATAATGACAGATACTCAGACCAAAAGAAAAGAGAATCCAGAAATAAAATCATCAGCATAGAGTCAACTAATCTTCAATAAAGGCCCCTAAAATATCAAATGGAGAGCAGAAAAATTAACAAGAATATAGTTGAAGTGGTTCATAGACTCTGAGGTAAAACCTCAAACTACTAGGGCCATCAAGGAGGGATCTGAAATAAAGTTAAGAACTTTGGCTCGGGGAATACATAGGTAATTGGAATTAGGGAAGGACAAAACATAGGAGCACAAGTTGGCAAGTGGGATATACTGAAAATAATACACCTTTGTATATATAAAGAATTCATCAAGAAAATAATAAGAGATTCCACAGACTGGGGAAATATCAGACATAGTGTATTACTAAAATCCACAATACTTTGCTTGCCTATAAGAAAAAAACAAACAGCCCATTGAGGAGGTAGGCAAAAGACCTGAACAGAAGTTTCACAAGGGCAGAAATCCAAATGGTCAACAGATATATGAAAAAATGTTCTTGATCATTAGCGTGTTCCCGATCATTAAGTACAAGGGAAATGCAAATTAAAACAACTCGGAGGCAGCACTTAATACCCCCAAAGGTAGTTCAATTAAAAAAATCAGAAAGCAACAAGTGCTGGAGAAATTGTGGTGTGATAGGAACTCTTATCTACCACTGGTGGTTTTGGTCGGTATATGCAGCCACTGTAGAAATCTACCCAATGATACCTGAAGCAAATGGAAATTAAGTTATCATGTGATCCAGCAATCCCCCACTGTGTGTATATATATATATATATATATATATATATATATATACACACACACATATATATATACACACACACACACACACAGAAGAAGTAAGAAACTGACCAAGACCAGACATCTGTGCTCCAATGTTCATTACAGTCCAGTTCACAGTTGTGAAGAATTTGAAAAAATCTAAATTTCCATCTAAAACTCTGGTATAGACACAATGGAATACTATACAACCCTAAAACACATGACAGTGACAAACACATGAAGCACATCATCTCACAGGAAGTTGGAGGAAACTATGGTAAGCGAAGTTAGTCTAGTACAAAGGGACAAGTACAGCATGAGTCCACTGAAGTAAGTCCACTGAAGTAAGTAATACAATGGGCACAGAGCATAAGTTGCTTCATGCATAATTCAGGTCAAGATCCAAGTATTTTATCAGGTTTCAGAAACAACCCATAGTTGGATAGGGCACCCAACTAAAAAGGAATGGAAAAGGGAAAGAAAAAATATGAGGGTGGGGGGAACAGGACATGATCCACCCACAGGGAGGGAATGGTTTTTGTCTCCACAGGAAAGTGAGACCTCAACCCAGAACACCAAGCCCTGAATATAAAATACAGGGGTGGAGCAGCAAACTAACAGAAATGGCGATGAGGCCAGACCCAAGCCAAACTATGTTGGCCCCCTCCCTAGAAATATGTAATATAGAGGACAGCACTGAAGAAATAGTCTAGAGAGTGGTGGGTGTCCAGATCACATGAGCACAAACCAAGAGGGGGTGAGGAGAGAGGGGAGAAGGGTAGAGGGAGAGAGGGAGAGAAAACCTTATCATGGCCCACCAAGCCCTAGGCATGGCATCCCTGCTCAGAGTAGCCAATGCACAAAGAGAAACATAGATAGGGCTTGCCCCACCAGGAGACACAATATCCCCCCACTAAACCACAACACTACAGGGGACAGCATGTGTGGAAAGTATGCCCAATCTGCCCCACACACAGCAGGAGGAAATATGAAGGGAGTGCAACAGGGCAGCAAGGGGAACAAAGTAATGAAATCCCTGAGGAATCCTGAGAATAGACTTCTGATGCAAGAGACAGGGCTTGCCACCTATCAGATCTGATTGGAAAATATTCCCAAGGGTCAGCAGAAAGCCTGAAACTATCTGTAGACACCCCCCCTTCCCTTTTGCCCTATGCTTATCTGTATAAAATAGGCAGGTTAAACTATCACAAAGAGTAAACAAGGGGATCAGTAGTGCTTGGGGGACATGGGAGAGAAGGGGACAGGGAGAGGAAGGAAAGAGCCAACATAGGTAGGGAGGGAGAACAAGAGCTCTACAATTTATGGCAAGGAGAGTATAGAGTGCCTGGTGGGATTTGATCAAGTGCCATGCATTTGAGAGGAATTGCTGAGAGCCCAGTGGAGGGTAAGCACGATAGTGGGACAGGAGGAAATGAAAGAAAATCGTGGAAAGAATAGGAGGCAAAAGCTATAGAGGTGGAGGTATAAGCATGAATATACATAAATATATTAATTTATAATGGTAGGGATATATGTCAATATACATTTTTAAGATAGATTAATGTAAGATTTAAGAGAGCAGATGGACTTTGGGCCTCTATTCCAGTTCTCGCTAAACCAAATAACACATTTTTCTAATAAAAAAAGAAACTTTTGGGGCTGAGCTCTGGTGGCCTAGTGGCTGTGTGCGGGACTGCGGCCCATTGGGTTGGTGGTTCAAATCCAGGAGCAAGGCTGGGCCTCCCACTCCCACCAGAGGGCAGATGCCTCGCCTAAAAATAAAAACAAACTTTTTGATACTCACCTTTCCGACATAATCACTGAAGACAAAATATGTGCATAAGCAAATGTGGTGAAGAAAATGACTGGTACCTGAGGGGGATGAATAGAAATGTGATTGAAGGGAGAAAATGGACCATGTAGGATATGAAATAACCATACTAATATATAATGGATCAAGAATTCTTGAAGCAGGGAGGGGGGAGGGGGGAAAGGAGCTGATACGAAGAAAATGTTTTGGAAATGGTGATGGCAGCATATGTACAAGTGTGCTTAATGCAAATGAATTATGCCTTGTTATAAGACCTTTAAGGGCCTCAAAATAAAATGATTAATAAAAAAGAAAGAGGATAAATAGGCACTAGACAGCTGGAAAGACAACCACATTCAGTCGTTCCACACTTTGCCTTGTATTCTCATACAAGAGTTTCTCTCCTTCATGATAACTACTTTAGATATGAGTTCCACAGTTCTAAACTTCATAAGTTGATTATCATGGAAGAAAGTGATTATATATATATATATATATATAATATTATATTATATATATTATATTATATTATAGTATATATTATATTATTATATTATATTATATTATATTATATTATATTATATTATATTATATTATATTATTATATATATATAATATTATAAGATATATATATATATATAATATTATAAGATATATATATATATCTTAGTAAAGTAGAGGGCCAACGAAAATGAGGAAGGCCCTGAACAAAATGAATCAACAAAGTAGCTGCGGCGATGGACACAAAAACAAAAACAGTTGTGAGAATGGTCCAGGAGCAGGCAGTGTGTGCTTCCATTGCACATAGAAAGTCATTATGAGTTGAAACTGACTCAATGGCATGTAGCAACAACAACATAATTACTGTGACTGTTTATGATTAACTGATAAACATGTTTATGATTCATCTTTTAAATCTGCTCCTTTCTTCGAACTGCCTTATTTCTTTATATTCTTTCCTCTTAAAGATATATTTGCACAGTTCAAAGAAAATGATTTGTAAGTCCAGAATATATAGCACAATTGGATGATCAATCATTGGAAGAAGAGAGCTTTTAAAACAAAAAGATGCTATCGTTTTACACTCCATCTTTGTGTGTAGAAAGACACCTATACTTTCTTGACTTTTCACAGAATTTTAAAAATTCAAAATGTCGGGCTGATCCCTGGTGGTGTAAGTGGTTGAGTGCGGGACTGTGGCCCACGGGGTTGGCGGTTCAAATCCAGCGGCGGCTTTCAGAAGCAGCACTGAGTAGCACCCACGATCACCAAAGGCAGTGATGCTCAACAACAACAACAAAATTCAAAATGTCTTCTTATTTTATAATTCAATATTTTGATTTTCAAGCTGACACATGAATATGTTGCCAATGGAAAAGAATAATATTTCTTTTTGACACACATAATATGAAAAGTCACTTTTTCTTATGAATGTACATCATTTTATAGAAATATTGGTGCTCTTTATGCCAACAACAGAAAAGAAAAGAACAGGAAAAGGAAGGGAAGGGGATTGAGAGAAAGGAAGAGAAGAAGGGGGAGGTAGGACAGGGAAGGTATGCATGCAATTTTCCCTTTGCTTGACACTTGTCTTTTTTAGCTTTTTGTCTTTGCATTCTGAGGTGTTTATTTCCTCCACTTTCCCATAAAAAATGGCACAGAAGTTCTTAGCAATAGTCCTGAACTTCATGGTAAGGTGTTAGCTTCTCTGGTTCTTCAAATCTGAAAGTCTACTGCTCAATACTGAGCATAGCCAATTTCAGTTCACTGGATATGACAGTATTTTTCAGATTATCCTTCTCAGAGTGCCAAAACAATAAGGGGTAAATTTATAAATTTCTGTAACTATCTTGTGTGAACCTTCATTTCTTAAATCCCACAAGCATTTGCCTACCCAACTTCTTACTTTGATTCCAACACAATTGTTTAATTTGTGACCTTTCCATAATGTTTTATCTTTGTAATTTGTGAATGTCTAGGCATTCCCTGATGCATAAAACATTATGGTATTAATATGACTTCTTGTCTTAGACTAGGTTCTCCAGAGAAGCACAACCAGTGAAACTTATATATGTATTTATAGAGATAGATTTCTATCAAGAACCTGGCTTACTCAGTTGTATACATGTACAAGTTCAAGACCAGGCAGGTTCTAATATCATGGATCAAATGTCAATCTGGAAGCTTCTCCTGATTTACATAGGTATTGGAGCTACTGAACCCAAGATCATCAGGAGGACAACAGGCTGATGACCAAAGAGGCAAATTAATCCAGATTAGTAGATCAACGTTGTGATGACAGAGGTGAATAAATCCAAAAACAGCCGACTCATCCAAGATCAACAGCAATATGACTGACTGTTGGCTCAAGTTCAAAGAACCGGAAAACAATGAGCCAAGTTCAGGATCCAGACTATCAAAGAGCATGCAAACATTCCCATTGTGTCCACTTATATTGGAAATAGACCACACTGCCAAGGAGACTTACCTTTAGTTGATTCCATCAGCTCTGTGACCTGAGTAAGGGTGTTGCATACCACTCTAATCCTCTTACACTGATTATCTGCTTATAGCAGATTGTATTATGAAGGCAACTACATTTTATTAGATAATATCATAGAGGATTTCTGGAAATTAACCGCTAAATCCCTGATAATCCTGGTGCAGCCAAGTTCATAAAAAGCCTAAGTATCACACTCCTTTTATTTCTTTTCAGGCTGACACAAGTTGCAAGGTGTTCTGTAGGCATCAGAGGTGAGGCAACAATTCCCACAGCGGTGGTGAGTGCTGGAAGTCATTGCTATAGCTGTCTTGTGCTATATGCTGCACTGCAGTGGGATGCTTGTTGGATCACTGATTGAGAGCTGGGCTTGTTGGTCTGCCTTGTGCCAGGACTACTGATGTCCTAATAGCTCAGAGGCTTTTGTATCCCTCTGCGTCCCCCCACCCCTGGCCAGTTGGAGTTAAATTATTCTGAAATTGAGGCTTGCTCCAAGAGGTTTTCGTTACGTTGATAGCCCACGGGCTCTGTGGCTAACTTCTGGCATTCCTTAGCAAAGGCTCCCTTCTTTTACTAATGTATGTCAAAGGTCTTGTTCTACCAGTTGCTTTGGAGTTAAATAATGAGACTGGGATTTGCGGTTTTTACCAACAAATTTTTTTCTCTCTTTTGTATATTGGGCTTATGTATTGCCCTAATTTGGAGGCAGTTATGCTGACCTCCAGAGGAAGAGACCAAGTTTATCTGAGAAGTTGTTTTCTTCTTGGTCAACTGGAACAGAATTTTCCCCTGGGAATATGACTATCAGCTTATTTTCTGCCACACTGTGACCTGACTTGGGTAAATTTCCTTACTTTATGGCTACCACCTGATCCAACCCCAGGCTATGAGTTCAAGGCAGCTAACCACTCTGGGAGCTCTAGTGTGGGGTTCGGTCTCCAGCTTTCAGAGGTTCTCCTCATGTCTGAGATTATGTCCCCATTAAGGCATTAGCCTGGGGAACTTGCTCCTCGCTCAGCTGGAGCCCACAACCCAGCAGCCAAACCTAGAGCTATTTAGTGCTTTCTTGGTTCGCTTTCTGAGTGGAAATAAAAAGGCAGGGTTCAGGATAGACCCTAGTACCCTAATTCTAATTCCAGGACTCCACCTCCCAGTCTCCTTCACCTTATCTACCAATATTCTGTTCTGGTAGCTGGAGCTCCAGACAGGCGAGTCTAACTAGACACTATCTTCTCCTGATAATATTATTTTTAACTAAAATCTATATTATATAGATTTTTAAAATGCTTACTATTCTTTTTCTCTTTCAAGATCCCACCGAAGAATGCTACATAACATTTTGTTATGATGTCTCATTAGGCTCCTCTTAAGTATAGTAATTTCTAAGATGTCATTTATTTTGATGACTTTGATTATTTTGAGATGAATATAATAAGTGCTTTTAAAAAGGTTCTACAGGGCTGAGCCCCGGTGGTGTAAGTGGTTGAGTGCAGGACTGCGGCCCGCAGGCTTGGCGGTTCAAATCCAGCGGCAGCTCTCAGGAGCAGCACTGGGTAGCGCCCATGACCACCGGAGGCAGTGATGCCCCCCCCCAAAAAATAAATAATAAAAAGGTTCTATAATTGGGGTTTGTCAAGTGATTTTCTTGAAATTTTGTCATTGCCATTGAGTCAATGCCAACTCAGAATGATTCCATAGGAAAGGCTAGAAATGACCCCTGTTAGTTTCTAAGATTGTAATTATTTATGGAGTTGTAAGTCCCATTTTCCTCCCATGGAGCAGTTGGTGGCTTTAAATTGCTAACCTTAGCAGTCAAACACGTAACCAGTACTCCAGACTACACCTTTAGACTTGGGTTATATGTTTATGGAGAAAGAACAACAGAAGTGCCATTCTCAGCACATCATTTCAAGGGTATGTATAAACTATACACATGACTTTTTATTGCTGATATTAATCTTTATTACCTGATTGAAGTGGTGTTTTCCAGGTACTTCCACTGTAAAGCTAATTTGTTGTCCCCCTTTCCATATCCTAATCTATGGAAGGAAGTCACTATATGCAGCCCACATTTCAGAAGCAAAATGTATCTGTATATAGTCATTGTGAAAAGCTTGTTCCTAAAATAAAAATATCTAAAATTAAACCTAAAAATAGAACTACCATACAAACCCAAAAGACAAACTCACTAACATCACGTAGATTTTGACTCATAGTGACCATATAGGTCAGGGTAAAACTGCCCCTGTGATTCTCCATGGTTGTAAGACTTTACAGGAGCATAAAGTGCCATACTTGTCCCAAGATATTCTCATAACCCAAAAATTTTACTTCTTATATCCAAAATACTTGACAACAGAGGTTCAAAAAGACACCTGTAAAACAATGTTCATTGCAGCATTATTCACTGCAGCCAAAAGATGAAATAACCTAAAGGTGCATTGCTAGGAATTGAATAGTGTCTGCCCCAAAATAAGCGATATGAATCCTAATTTTGATCCTTGTGATTATAATTTCATTTGAAAATGGGTTGTCTTTGTTATTTTAATGGGATAGTATTACTACAGGGTTTGCCTTCAATCAATCTCTTTTGAGATATAGCATGTACTAAACAAGCAAAAGCCACATGAAGGTCACACTAAGATCAAAGAGATTCAAGCCTTCCTTTTACCAGAGCCTACACAAAGACAAAGCCTTAACCTGGAATCAGCACACACTATAATCACACTTCTAGAGAATCTTAAAAATGAAACGTTAAATTTCTGCTTATCAAAGCCACCTTTTCTGTAAGAGTAAATAAGTAAGACACACTCACTATTGACTGAATAAATAACAAAATGTGGTAACTCATTAACACTAATATTACCCATTCATTAAAAGAAATGAATTTTATACATTCTATAATATGAATGGAACTAATGGGCAGATATTATATGACTTCACTTGTATAAAAAGATAAGAGCAGACAAATGTATAGGGGTTGAAAGGCGGGGGAAAGGTGGGTAATTGCTTATGGAGTGCAGAGTTCTCAGTTTATGGTGATGGAAAATACTATTGATTAAGGGTAGCTTTACCAATTAATATAATTATTGTCAGTGTATTATACACCTGTAAGAGTTTGGATTAAGAAAGGTTCTGTGATAGGTGTATTTATAACAATGACAAAAACAAAGAATTGCTGCTGAGGCTGTTATGCAAAACCAGACACCTCACAGGAATTGGTTCCTTGGTTTAGAAGTTTAGAGTCATATTTCATGGGACAATCAGTTAATTGGCTTAATAATATGTTTAGTTCTGTTCTGCCTCCTAGCTCTTCGCACAGTGCCTAGAGTCTATTGACTTGCAAGAAGCCATCCAAAGAATGATAATCGGTCTATTCAGCTGGTGCAACAGAGGAAGAAGAATCAGAAATGAAACATTAAAACAACACTAAAAAAAAAGCTACTGCCATCTAGCAGATTTCAACTTATAATAACCTAAGAGACTGACAATTTCCTGAAGCAGATAGCAGCTGGTCTGAACCACTGACTTTGCAGTTAGCAATCCAAGGCTTACATGATATCACCATGGATTTTTGTGACTAGTGTCTTCCAGGAACAGTTGTCTTCTGGAAGAACTGCATGGGGCCCAGCTACCATTGTTGAACATTCTAATCCAAGATTCTATAAAAGAAACCTAATCTAAAGATAAAGAATGCTGAATAAAATTTCAAACCTTTGCGCTGAGCCCAGGTGGCGTAGTGGTTGTGCGCGGGACTGCGGCCCACTGGGACGGAGGTTCAATTCCAGCAGTGGGGCTGGGCCTCCTCCTCCCACCACCGGAGAGCAGTGATGCCCCGCCCCCCCCAAAAAAAATTTCAAACCTTGAAGGGAATCAGACTTTCTGGAGCCAAGAATGTCCCTGAAACTCTGATACCTTTGTCCTAAGATAATTTTCATTAACCCACATCTTAAGCCAAAAATATCCCCAGAAATCTTCTTAAAATCAAATAGCAATTTAGCTTACCTAAGAACATTGTGCTCTTTTAAGATGTATTGATATGGGACCAAACTGATGGCAGCATCTTGAAATATTGCACACGATCCTTAGAAGTGCAGTGAACTTTTGTTAGTTGAGGGGGAACAACTCAGAAAAGGATAAGAATAGTACAATTTGAAGGATGCAATAATTGTCACTGAACTGTACATGTAGAAATTATTGAATGCCTGTAGTTTTTTTTCTGTGTGTATTTCCAGCAAGAGCAATAAAATAAAATAAATTTTAAAGTAATCAAATCCAAAAGAAAAGATGATCCAACTGCAATTTGAAGGTGTTGTCAATTCTATGTGCAAACATTCACCTTCTCTCTAAAGTTCTTCAGACAATAACTTCGGCAATCATTTCATAGGAGCAACAGAATTTAAGTAAAGCTCCTCCAAAGGATCTACTAATATTTGAAACATTGTCGAACTGAAGGCTAAATTTTGAAGATGAAAGAAAGTCATCCTTGTGAATGCAGCATGGTGGTCTGAAGTGAGGAGCCAGTGGAGAGGGCTGAGAGCCTGGCCCCAATCCCAACAGTGTGAACAGTTGCCCTCCCCCAGAAGAATTTATTTTAGAGGACAGCATTGAAGTTCGAGGAGAGGGACATGTATGACCTGAACACACAGGGAGGAATGACATATAAGGTCTTATCATCTCTTGTTTTTTCTTAGGAATATAGAAGAGAGCAGACACACCCTTATCATCTTGGAAGCTGTAAAATTAGTTGATCCTGAACAACAATCTGCTGGAGCATCAAAAATAATACATAATGGTCTATTTTTCATGCAATGAGAACAAGTTTTCCTTACCTAAACAAATCCAGGTATTACATTCTATTATTCTAGAAGCAAACCATTTCATTGTTCTTTGAGGTGAAAAATTAATTAATTAAGCCAGAGCATGGACTTTCTTTCCTTCAACTATGAATAACAGAGTCGTATTTGTATCCCCAGTCTTAAGTACCTTAGGTTCAATGGTTTTCTGAGAGGATTTACAGAACACGGGGAAACTCCTACAAACACAGTGAAGGGATACAAGTTAAAATCACAATGGGGAAAGGCACACGTTGCAGAGTACAGGGAAGATCGGATGTAAGCTTTTAATTGTCCTATCCCAGTGGAGTCTTAACTACAGGGTTTCATTCTTTCATTAATAATGTCTGACCACATACATGAAATATTGCTAGCCGACAAAACCCACTCAAGCCTTTATCAACTGGATTTTCACTAGGAATCAATCAAGTGGATGTGGTTGACCACCCACATAACTGATACTCTCCAGACCCTCCAGGGTTCAAGTTGATAGTATGTGCCCCAAGTTCTTACCATAAATTACATTATTACCACACATGACCTGACTTCAGGCAAACAAAGTCACCCTTAGTGGGCAGCCTTTATCCCAAAGACTAAGTGGATATTTCTCAGAAGCAGAGCTATAACTTTCTTTGGAATGTACATAGTTCATACAACCCAGACCAACTGAACTACTTCTTTACCGCATACAGAGCCGGCATCTAGAACCTAGACACTTAGCTCTACTTAATCCAAAACCAAGAAGCTGATAGAAAAAAAATGAAATTTATTTAAGAGCCAATTATCAAAGGTAATTTTCCTGAATGGGAATAAAATAAAGAAAACAGACACAAATTATGTTGGTAAACAATATTGAATATGCCATAGACAGCCAGAAGAGCATTTTGTAAGAAGTAAAGCCACAATGGTCCCTGGAAGTGAAAAAGCAAGACTTCATCTCAAATGTTTTGGACATGTCGACAAGAGGAACCAGTCTCTGGAGAAAGGCATCAGGTTTGTTAAGGTACAGGGCTAGCAAAGAGGATGATCCTCAATGAGATGGATTTTTACAGTGACTGCAACAGTGAGCTCAAACGTCACTGTGAGGGTGGTACAGGGTTGGACAATGTTTCATTCTGCTGTACATTGATTGGGTCACTATGCATCAGAACTGACTTGATGGCATTAAGCCACACCAACCTTATCAGAGGAAGCCAGCCTCTGAGACATATACAACACGGGCCTGATAGGCCCAGTTGTACAGCGATAATAATTATTTATTGTGGTCAAGTTATAGACAGCAGACAGAGAGAAATAAGAAGAGTCAGACACACATCATGGTAGCATGCTCACCCCAGCTCCGTCTGGCGGTCGGTGTGGAGAGAGGGTAAGGGAGGGTCAGAGTGTCAGAGCGTTTCAGCATCCCGAGATTTCTATTTGGCCAAGCTTAAATAACTTTTGGGGGAGGGTACATATGAAGCCTGTAGTCACAGATAAAGACACAGCATAAGGAGGGGCTCTTCCATAGGTCATACAGTAATGAGAGGAACTAACCAGGGATAGATGTAATGAGAGAGGGAGGTTACTGGAGTGAAGATGGGTGTATCTGAGATTCTTGATACTTGCCGACTGACCTGGCCTGACCTCTTGTCCCTGGGTGGGGGGTGATTTAGCTAAAGCTTTCAGGGGGAGTGACCCATTAACTTAGCTGTAGGTGGTTGTTTCTACCTTTAGTGTGAGACACAAAGGCCTCTGATTGCTGGAGCCATTAGGGAGATTAACTCTTAAAGTTTTGAGTCTCCCTGTCTCCTATACTGAAAACCTCCACTGGTAAGCTCATCAGAACTAAGTGGACCTCCTTCATGGTGGGACAATCTATACTCTGATTATAGTGGATAGCTAATAACCCTAAGGATAATTCCCGACCTACTTCGGTTGACCTCCAGGGAAATCATATGCCTTGTGTAGCAAGCAGCTTAGGTTTGGCATGATATTGGGGGAAAAATAAACTGGGAGAAATCTTTCTTTGCATACAACCTCATATTATATATGTGTGTATAATTATATATGCAAGTGTACATATATAAGGAATCCTAGTGATATTGTGGTTATATTCTGGGCTGCTAACCACAAAGTCAGCAGTTCAAAGCCATAGGGTCATGAAATTGGAATTAACTTTATATCAGTGTGTGGTTTGGGTGTGTGTATATATATATATATATATATATATATATATATATATATATATATATACATATAGCTTATTTTCTTAAGGCAAGAAGAGTAAAGAGTGGTTCTGGTTTGGGGCTTTTTTTAGTCACATGTTTAAAGGCTGTTCTGAAAAGCAGATTTTGTAAGACTTCTCTGAAGATTAAGATACACCTAACCCAAATCAAAGTATTTTCAAGCACCTCTTATCCATATAAAAACTGGGCAATTCACAAGGGAAATGAGAAAAAAAGATGCATTTGAATTCGGATATTGGCAAAGAATACTGAAAGTACTATAAACTTCCAGAAGAACAAACAAATCTGTCTTGGAAGAATAGACAAAATGTTCATTAGACGTTAGAATGACCCTCCTGGTGTCACTACTCATTATCCTGAGGGGTTTATCTGTCCTGAATTTCTTGTGTTTCCAGCTCTTTTCTGTACCAGTCTCTACTCCCTGGTCTGGCCAAATTTGTAAGTTAGAATTGGGATCATGATAGCAGGGGAGGGAGGAAGCATTAAAGTACTAGAGGAAAGTTGTATGTTTCATCGGTGTTATACTGAACCCTGACTGACTCTTCTCCTCCCCACAACCCTTCTGTAAGGGGATGTCCAGTTGCCTAAAAATGCGCTTTGGGTCTCCACTCTGCACTCCCCCTCATTGACAATGATCTTTTATTCTTTGATGGCTGATACCTGATCCTATCGACACCTCATGATCACACATCTGATGTGCTTCTTTCATGTGGGGTTTGTTGCTTCTGAAATAGATGGCCACTTGCTTATCTTCAAGCCTTCAAAACCCCAGAGGCTATCTTTTGATACTTGGGCACCATCAGCTTTCTTCACCACATTTGCTTATGCACTCACTTTGTCTTCAGCGATCATATTGGGAGGTGAGCATCATGGAATACCAGTTTAATAGAAGAAAGTGTTTTGCATTGAGGGGAGTAAAAGGAAGGTGGGGGAGAAAAGGGGAACCGATCATAATGATCTACATATAACCCATCACTGGGGTCAGGCAACAGAAAAGTGGGTGAAGTGTAAGACATCAAAAATTTTTAATAAATATTCAAGGGTTTGTGAGGGAGGGATGGGAAAAATGGGGAACTGATATCAAGAGCTCAAGTACAAAACAAATGTTTTGAGAATGATAAAGGCAAAAAGTGTACAAATGTGCTTGACACAATGGATTCATGTATGGATTGTGATAAGAGTTGTAGGAGCCCCCAAGAAAATGATTTAAAAAATAAAGATGTGAGAATGACAAGATTTAGTCTGATATATTTTAGACATATCAACAGGGGAGACCAAACCCTGGAGAAAGACAACATATTAGATAAAGTGGAGGGTCAGTGAAAAAGAGGAAGTTCCCCTATGAGACAGATTGACCCAGTGGCTACAACAATGGGCTCAAACAACAATTGTGTGAGTGGCACAGAACCGGCAGTGTTTTTTTTCTGATGTATATAGGATCCCTGTGGTAGTCGTGAACTGGATGACACCTAACAACAAAGAAGAGCCAAGTCTTTGTTTCATTATCACCTACTATTCAGTATTGCCAAATCTATCAGTTTAGTATGGTGATCCAAGAATATTATACCCTTAATAGTTTATATTTCAAGAGAGAAAATGTAAACAGAACTTGGAAAGCATGTCATGAGAGAGGTATTTCTTGCACTTTGTAACTGGCTATTATCTAGCTGTTATGCATCAGCCTTTCAAATATTTTTGATTCCACATAATCCCATTGCTAAGCAACAACAACTTAGAAAAAAAATCAACTTACCTCTGTATCTTTTGTACATATCTGTGGCAGCCATGGAGACATTCTTCACATACTTCAAACTAAATGATACCATGTATTACACAGATGAAGCGTTCTGAAACTCCTTACCACATTCTTGCCACGACTTTGTTTCATAGGAGCTGATCCTAGTCAATGCTTGATTATACTAGGGATATACCAAGGTGAGCTTGAACCTGAAGGATGGAGGACACCTCTGACAGTTGATTTTGACTTGCAGTTTTCACAAGCGACTAGCCAATTTTTTCTCAGATGGCATAACAATTTAGACATGCGTACTCAATTTTCCATCTCTCCAAGTCTCTCAGGGGTCCCTGCATATTTTTCTCCCCATAAAGACATTTCTCCTCATAATTCCCTAAAGATAATTAAAAATGACTGCAGCCATACATTGACAGGGAATCTTCCAAAGTTCAAGACAAATTCAGTAAAGTACATGGAGCAGCAGAAGACATCGCTGATGGCAGAGTAATCTCAACTGCAGATCAGAAAGATGTTTACCTATTCAAGAGGACATTTTACCAATTTCTTTGCCATGAAATGTAATTTTGTGGAGACTGAGACCAAGGAGCGATCAAGCAGACATTTAGGTGTCTTCAAAGCCCTTCTGTGTGAATGAAACATCCAACTTGTGTCCAGTGATCTATTTTTGGTCTCAGGTTAGCACTTTAAAATATATATTTTTAGAAAATATCAGGCTGAGTCCCGGTGGCATAAGTGGTTGAGTGCGGGACTGTGGCTCTCGGGCTTGACGGTTCAAATCCAGCGGCGGTTCTCAGGAGCAGCACTGGGTAGCTCCCATGACCACCAGAAGGCAGTGATGCCCCCCCAAAAAAACAAAAAACAAAGAAAAAACAGAAAATATCAAGTTGATTCAGACCCATAAGCCCACTGTTATCAAGTTGATTCTGACTCATAGCGACCCGCTTAGGCAAAGTAGAACTAACCCCTTGGGCTCTTGAGACTTTAACCCTTAACAAGAGTAGACATCCTCATCGTTCTCCTATGGAGGGGATGACATTGCAGTGTGGCGGTCCACTGTATCACCAGGGCTCTTTATCCAGATCATAGCAGCCTCAAAGTTTCATATAAAGAACTTCTGCCTCTAAATGAGGTTGAACAAGACGAAGGATACGAGTGGTTAAGAAAGAGTTTTTATGGGAAGTGGCTGTGTTAGCATAATTTTTAGGTAAGGGGCTTACTCTAGTTTTGAAGCTCTGGTGATGCAGTGGTACTTGATGTCAATTTCATGATTGGGATGTAGGGGTGGAGTCTAGCCTGGCAATCTGGAGATAGCCAAGAAGGTCTCTGGTGGGCATGGCTTTCTCCTGAGAATTCTGGGAAGTCTTGCAGCATTTCCCTTGTGGAGAGGAGAGACCATTCCCCCAGTTGTTGGGAGACCCTCAACTGACAAGACAAGATGGTAGCTTCTGAGGAACTGGAGGAGCCGGAGGAGAAGTCACACAGCCTTACCCTGATGGAAGTAGACCTGATGGAACCAGACCTCTGAAGCCGGAAAAGCCACAGAGAGACCCCTGCCAGCGCTGAGAGGCTTCTACTGCCAATAGATACTCCTGATGGACCCTGAGTCCTGGAAATTAGGAGTCAGGAGGAGACCCTTGCCAAAGCCTGGATGCTTCTACTGCTTCATGAGTTGGAAGGAGACTTTATAGACTCATTTCGGATATATGGGCAATATCGGACTTATGATCTTGGACTGGACTGGGTTGGGATGCTTTCTCAATGTTCCATTCCTCTTGTATATAAACCTTTCCCTTATATTCACATGAGTGTTTATGAATTTGTTTCTCTAGTCTCTCCGGACTAACAGAGGTGACTAATGTGAGCTTTCTTTGTGAGAATAGCAAATTTCTTGGGTAGTAAAAAGAACTCTCAGGTCCCTGAGTAGAACAAATGGTTAACATGCTCAGTAGTTTACCTAGTGACCTCTTGAGAGAAATTTCATTACTATGAAATCCAGAATATTTTCTTACTTTCATTAAAATCTGAGTAGCTTTTAAAATGTTTTGCTTCGCTCAAGAGTCTCAATATATTTTGTTCAGCTACAATATCTTTCAAAAGCACACTTATTACATTAATAATATTTGTGCTTAAGATAATGAACTGTAAGGAAGTAGCCTCATCCTTCTCAATTCTTTCACTTCATGTAATATTTACAATGAGAAATTTGTAGATACTTTTTATAGCACATTATTCAAATACATGCAAATTAGTAAATCATTGCCACAAGCTCATTATTGCAGAAAATAGATGTGATCAAGTCACAATTTAATACTTCAAAATAATCTTTACAATCATATATCCTAATCTGCTTAAATCTACTAGAAAAATCATGGTTGTTAGTTGCAGTAGCTACTGTTGAGTTAATTCTCCCATGCAGGTTCCATTTGCATAGAGAACTGCTCTTTGAGATTTTCAAGACTGTGTGATCTTTTGAAAGCAGATTGCCAGGCCTGTTCCCCAGATGCTTCTTGGTGGGTTCAAACTACCAACCTTCTCACTCGCAGTTGAGGGCTTAGCTGTTTGCATCACCTGAGTACTCATTAGATTAAAATGTTCCTATACAAAGAAAGTGGTCTCTATCCATTCTTTATTCTAAATACACTGTAATCATCAGAACGTACTCAGTGAAGGAAAAAGCACACACTCACAGTGCTTCAAGTCTTTTCATCCTTCTCAATCTTTGCATGAGTTTCCTTAATCTTTTAGTGAATTGTAACCCAGCCACAATGTTATGCTGCTCTTCAAGGGTTTTCAGTGGCTATTTTTTCAAAAGAGGTTCCCTAGTTTCTTCTTCTGAGTGTCTCTCAATCTGGCCACTACTGTAACCTGCCAACCATGGGTGACCCCAATGGCATTTGAAATATCAGTGACATAGATTTCAGCATCACGGCAACTGCAAGCCACCACAGTATGACAAACTGAGAAAAAGTGGTGGGTGACAGCACATGTTAACTCCTTACTCTCTTTGAAATATTCAAGAAGACAAACATTTTTACGAAGTTTTAAAAAGTTTTTCATCTTTACTTAAATGAATTTGGAAATAACATATATTTCCATGACATTACAGCTTGGGGAATCACAGAATAATATCCATTCCATAATTAATATGAATACCAATATCTCTAGATGTTCATTTTAGTTACATGGCAAACAAAATCAAGAAAGCTACCTTTCAACAAAGGAGACCTGGAGCTTCAGGCAAGGCAAATCCCAAGATGGTGTATGAAAATAGCAACTGCTTCAGTGAAGGGTTTCTGGCATAACCAACGATAAGGCTGCCAAAGATTGTTCCAACTCCACCACCAGAAACAGTTCTCCTACTGTTGCAGCAGCACCTGCACCAATAGATGTGGCAATAACATCATTGTCTCTGGTTTGAAACTCCCTTCCGGTTAGTAGAGACCCACCAGCCTGCGACCCATTAAACACCGCTGAACCTGCTCCAGTCCTAGCCTCGAGTGGCGATAACACTGATGCAGAAATTACACTGAATGCAACTCTGGATGCAGAGCAGAACAGAGGCTCAGGCTTCAGGGGGTTCAGGCTGGAGGACTTGGGTGACAGGTGTCATGGGCTCCTCTGCTGCTTCCTTACTTCAATGGCAGCTACACCAGCAGCAGAAGTTAAAAGAGTGGGACTTGAATACTTTACAGAAAACTCTTGAGAGCCTTCAAGTGCTCTAAAATTCTATTTTACATGAGCCGTATGCTTTTATACCAATGATAGCGACTGGGGATAGGGTATACTAAGTGGATATTCACTATGTGGTATCATATTGAATCAATTTGTTGGAATAATATAACTCTGCCGCAGAACCTTTCTCATGTGAGACTATGTCTCACGTATTTTGGACATGTCAACAGGAGGAACAAGTCGCTGGAGAAAAACATCCTGATTGGTAAAGTATCTGCCAAAAAAGAGGATGACCCTCAATGAGACGGACTGACCCAATAGGAATGAACTCCAACATTGCAATTCAGAAGATAGTTCAGAAGTAGGCAGGGCTTCATTCTATTGTTCGAAGAGGGGTTACTGAATTGGTTCCAATTCATCTGAGGATAGAACAGGTGGGGCAGTGCTTCATTCTGTGGTTCACGGGCTTGATATGAGTTGCAACCAGCAACATATGCAAACACACACACACACACACACACACACACTTTTCCTCCTCTAGAGAATCCAGACTAAGTTATTAGGTACAAAGATTGATTGAAAGCGATTCTCGCCTTCCGAAAAAGTTACTTTTATCTTACCGATAGCAGAATAATGTTCCAACAGTACAAGCCCCATGTTTATGGATGCATGTCCATTTCACTGCAGAAGTTTAGGGCTGATGGTGCTTGCTTTAAACTTCAAGTCCAATTGGTCAAATAGGTATGATGCTTTCAAATAAATTGGAAATCACTTTTATTTGTTGCTTAGTTCCTCCCCCCACCCCACTTCAGTAACATCACTATTCAGTAACACCATTAGCCTTGTGCAGTGACATAGCTGGGGTTTGTGCAGGAGCCAGGGTGGGCATAGTCTAAGTGATCAAAACCGAAGACTGAAGTACAAGCATGTGCAAGTTCCTGCTGCCTCCATAGAAGGATACTTTTGTTCTTCAGGAACACGTGACACCAGCATGTCCCTGGTTCATGGAGGGTCTCACTGAATTCTGTGGGGTGGAACGCCAGAATGACTAGCTCTTCTTTCCATCTAATCTTCCTTTCTCTCATGTTCTCAGTCATATGGAAACATTTTGGTATATAGATGTTTTTTTAAAGTACTGCAATGTGCGTACGCTGGTCGTCGTGATGAGTGAGGTACAGTTTAAACAATGATCATGCCCTTTCAAAAGCCAAGTGCTTCTCACTGTCACTGAATGAATTCTGACTTAATAGGGGAACAAAATCTTATGGATGAGTTTTCTGGAGACTCCAGGTCAGGGGTTTAAACCCAACAGCTGCTTTACTTCCAGAAGGATTTATAACTTTGGAAATCCTATAAAAAAAATTCTACTTTGTTCTTTACTGTTGCTATGAGTTGAAATAGACTCAAAGGTCAGGTGTTAGTTTCCTTTTTCATTTTATTGTAATTAGACTAAGGATCTAGGAAAGAATAGAAAAAAGCAAAATATAGAGAAAAGCCAGCGAAGTTTGAAAAACCTAGGTCCAGGCGCACTGGAGAGGTTGAGAGATTGTAGCTTTACCAATCTAATTTCTGAGGTCCACCTCAGTCAGTGATATGCACAAAGCTAAAAGGCCCTCTCCGTCCACCCAGAGCTAAACCCATGTGATATGTGTGCACAAGGCAGAAAATCTAGTTGCCCAAGGCCAAGAAGCAGGAATCAAGAAGACCAGCCTCTAACGATTACATCCTCGAAGTGGTCAAATAAACACAGCAAAGGGGAGAGCCGATTAGTGGTTGCTCGACCTGGTCATGCAGTCCTTAGGCACTGAGCTGCAGTTCGAAAGGACCAGCAGCTCTGCAGGAGAAAGAGTGGGCTCTCTATTCCCACAAGCACGTTCAGTCTCAGAAACCCACAGGGAGTCACTATGGGGCTGTATGAACTAAATGGCAAGGAGATTTGTTTTGTTTATTTTTTGGAGAAATTCTAGGCGAGCAGAGGGAAAGGAACAGAAAAATGTTCCTTTGTAGAGATAGACCAAGTCTTTAATTTTATGGTTGTGGAGGATTACAGAATTGTACATGTGTATGCACAATGAGTATCTAAAAATAGTGAAATTTGAATGAGAGCTATGACAATGGTGACTCCATGAGTGTCAGAATAGAACTACACTCCATAGTTTTCAGTAGCTGCAATCAGCAGAGGAGCTTGCGTGGCCTACATGGTTTACAATCAGCAGCTAGCCAAAAGACTGGTCGATCAAAACAGCTTTGGCTCTATAAAAGAAAGGCTCCGCAAAAGGTCTGATAAATTGCTTCCGCAAAGATTATTGTTAAAAAAAAAAGATTGTTGTTGTTGTTCTTGCTTTTAGGGGCTAAGCCAAATTCAACTCAGTGACACAAGGTAACAGAGTAGATTGCCCCATACGGTTTTCTAAGCTGTAATTTTCACAGAAGTAGATTGCTCTTATGGAGTCAATGGGTGATTTCCAACACCAGCCTTTCAGTTTGCAGCTGAGTGCCCAACTATTGTGTCAAACAGACTCTTTCCATAAAGATCAAAACCAAGGAAAAACCCTATGGAACTTCACTGTAATCTTTAGCACATGGAACAGCCTGGAATCAGGGCCAACGACGCTGTCTTGAAGCAAAGTGCCAACTGGAAACAGCTTGTACAATCCATAGACCTATAGCTTGTACTTGAAATTGTTCTTGTTTTTGAAATTTTACTATATTAATGACAAATTTAATATATATCGTAAAATCTTACCACGGGAGACTCCAGGTGTAAGGCAAGGAATGCCTCTCAATTGCTTTCTAAACTTCTTATGGGTTTATAATCATATGGTAGGAGGCCGGGCGGCTTACTTGTAATGTATTGCGCTGCTAACCTCAAGGTCAGTGATTGGAAGCCACCAGTCACTCTGTGGGAGGAAGGGAAGCTTTCTACTCCCATCAAGAACTAGTCTCCCTCTGACGCATGTGAGACCTAATGTGGTTTTCAACATTTTCTGTATTTTTTGCTTTGCTTTTTTACTTGCTCATATTGGGGCTTATCTCAGATATGTTATTGCTCAGATATGCTATTGGGGAAGACCCTCTTAAATCTTTGTTAAGTGTTTTTCAGTATATGAAACCCAAGACTGATGAACCTATGGGACGGCAAGTAGAATAAGGGATTATGGGGTAGGACGTGGGGGACAATGGGGGGAGGTTCAGGAAAGGGGAGGAGTTGAGAAAGGGAAAGAATGTTTTGGAACTGATTATGGTGGTAGTTGTACACTACAGCTTGATGACACCGAATGATGGAATGATATGATATCTATATTAACTCTCAATAAACTGGCTATGGGGCTGAGCCCTGGTGGCATAGTGGTTGTGCGTGGGACTGAGGCCCATTGGGATGGGGGTTCAATTCCAGCAGTGGGGCTGGGCCTCCTACTCCCAACAACAGAGAGCAGTGATGCCCAAATACAAAAAAAACAAAAAATAAATAAACTAGCTATGTTAGATAGAGTTCTCTAGAGAAATAAAACCAGGATATTAATAATTTTATTACATTTATGTAGATAGTTAATATGAGAAATAAACATTAATTAATCTACAAAGTAGTACAAGTGGCTTAGTGCAACTCACTTCTGTGAGCAGCTAATACACTGGCAGTCCTTCAAGACTTGGGGGCTGCTAGATAGTCCTCTGTAGAGAAATTAAGTCTATCCAGCCACAGGCAACAAATAGCAAGGTCCAAATGTCCCCAACTCAGGTAATGTGGTGAAGCAGGTCTTAAAGGAATCTCAAATTACAGCGACACAGTCCACAGATTAGGTATCCCACAGGTAGTATAGCTTGCAAATTGAGGCACAAAATAAGCAAGACATCCACACACTGGTCGTATCATCAAAGAGCAAGAGACAAGAAAGGTGAAGTTCACCTCTCCACCCTTGAATTAATCCCACATGTGTTTCTACGTCATGTTGGCACAATAAACTTGAACTATCTCAATGATTTTGGAAAAAAATACAGTCACCAAAATCCACAGGAGCAGTTCAATCCTGTCCTCTAGGGCATCCATGAGTAGAAATCATCTCGATAGTGTGCACTATATTTATTTCAAAACACAAAGCTCCTCCAAAGGAAAACAAATTTCTCAACAGAAAAAAGAGTGACTATCATATACCACTAGCAATATATTTTTCCACATAAGGATGTGTATAATACTAAGAGATAATAACAGGTAAAATGAGAAATTTTGAATGGAAAAATACAACTTGATAGCCTTTTCCTAAATTCTGATTAATTCTTATATTATGTATTTCTTCCTGGTTAGTTTGTCTGATTTAATGAGGTTGTTAGATTTAGTCTCTGAAACACTATGTAAGGTCACTTTGAGTTGGAATTTACTAAATGGCAATGTTTATTTTTTTAATTTGTTAATTTGGTCTGGTTTGGTTCACCTCTTGGAAAATGCATTACTTTTGTCATCTAAGTCAAGTCATTATAATCTCAAGCATTTCTCAGGGCTTTGAATCACCAAAGCCAAGGTTTTGGCTCTCAGACCTTAAGTCTTCTGTGAACCATCACTCTCTCCTTTTTATATTTACCCCAGAGAAAGTCTTGAGCTCCTGAAATTCATCTAAAAATAAATCCAAAGTATTTCTAAATCTTTTTGGTGAGAGTAAAAACAGAAACTGTACATTATGGTGAGGTTTATTGTGTGGGGGCCAAGTAAGGTATGTTGTGTTTTGCCAAAAACTGGCACACAGAGATGGCTGCATGTACAACTGAGCTGTCATGGTGGCAAAACAAGTCCCCCATGTACCACAAGTCAGACTTTTTTGTCGTACACTGTTATGAAATTTTTTCAGAACCTCTAAATAGAAAGTTTAATTAACAATCTGACAAGGTAGACTGAACTCTAAAAGCAACATCCCCTCACATCAATAAAACAAATAGGCATTGTGTTAGTCCTGGTAGACTAGAGGAATAAATTTCATAGCTTCTTGGACACTGCCATCTTGGCTTATCTGTGATTCATCGTCTCTCAGACTAACTCCCAACAACTGGGGAAAATAGCTTCTCATCTTCACGAAGGAAATATGGCAAGATTACCCAGACATATCAGGAGAAAGCCATGCCCACACAGAGACCTCATTGGCTACCTAATGGCTATCTCCAGATTAACAGGATAGACTCCACCCCTACATTTCAATCATAAAATTAACATAAGCACATGACTGCCAGAGACAACCCCTTGTTAATTTTATACTTTCACATAACTCTGTAACCACATGTAACTTTCAAATAAACAATAAAATCATATATATACCTAACAGGATAAAACCTAAATGCATACAATTCAACATGTGTCACCATCATTTAAAAATAACATTCTATAAGTGAACAAAACAAAAGGTATCCTGTACCTTATAACTCTAGTTACAAAATATTTATACCTTGATCCTATAATCCTATGACTATATATTCCACCACCTTTAAGAGTTTGCAAGCCAATCACCTCATGCCTTTACTCCCCCATTTTGGGTATCTAATTTCTATATTGTCCACTTATACCAACCCAGTGCTCTGAGGAAACAATTCTATCTTTCAATGTGAAGAATCTTCATTCCAATTGGAAGCTCATGAAGTGTGTATCCATTAGCAAAGTCAAATCAGGACAAGCCATCCATAAAGTCAACAGCAATATGCACCAGTTCACAGACTCAAAACACTTCTCTTTCTCTGGTCGGGATCTGGTCAACTCAATGTGGGCTGCTTCTCTTAGCCTCACCATGGTAGCCATTGGTCGCCTTCGCTTTAGACCAAGGGTCCAACAAATTCTCAACATGACTAGCTCTCTCTTGCTAGGTCACGAACTTCAAACCAGTCAACTCACTCTCGTCTTCTCTATTTCCTGTGAACAAAGCCCAAAGTCAGTGGCCAAAGTCAACCCGGCTCTTTATTGTCACATTTCTCCTACTTTCACCGACAAGTAGTAAATCAGGGTGGTCACCTACCAAGCATTTCAGTCTGCCACAGGTTTCCTTTAACATTCAGTCCCAGAGAGGAGTTATCGTCATGGTTCCAGATTCCTTTGCTTTTGAAGACAATCATTAGTCAGGATTTTCCAAGGAAATAGACTCTGTCCTTCTTTATCGGTCAGTCTGACCTTCTCTACAAGTATCCTGCATACTCTGAAAGACTGGGTAGGGCTACTTTCATCAGAGAAGTCTTTCTAAGTGTGGCCTAACCCCATCTAAGCACAAAGTGGGGTTAATCTCTTCAGAGATGTCTTTGATGCTAAGTCCTAAACCCTCTAGAGGTCAAGGCTTGGCTTGAGGTAACTGGATTTGCAAACTCTTTTCAAATTTCCCAATAAACATTTCTATGCATCCTTATATTTACAATAATAGGTATAAGAAATCAGTATAGACAGCATAGTCAGAAATCAAACTTAATTCTTAAAACAGTCAAGGTCAATACTTATTAAGCTGATCTATACCCTTATCTAAACTACTGTTTACACAAAAACATTGAATTAGGTCTCTGAAGGTATCAAAATAGATCCCTGCTTCCGGTCAGGAATTCTGGCCTTCTTAACCATTCTCCTTTAGCAGGATAGGTTCTGAGACATTTATTTTTTTTCTTTTTTCTTTTTGTTTTTTTGGGGGCATCACTGCCCTCTGGTGGTGGGAGTAGGAGACCCAGCCTTGCTGCTGGATTTGAACCTCCAACCCAGTGGACTGCAGTCCCGCGCACAACCACTACGCCACCGGAGCTCAGCCTTTTCTTTTTTCTTTTTGTGGTTCTGAAACATTTAAAAGGCAGTTTTTACCCCTTATCTCAAGATATACATTAACAGTACTCATTTTATATAGGAACAACTAACGACAGCATCCAAACAAAATAATGAAAACTTCAATCTCCCATACTCCTTCCAGAAAATAACTCAGTAAATTGCAGGGACATATCTGACTTCTGGCTAGTCAAAGAAGTATCAATACCATGAGGCACAAGTCAAACATACATCTACTTTCCATCTTTATGACTTGTTCCTCTAGTACTCCACTCCTGGTACCATAATGTGTTAGTCCGGGTAGACTAGAGGAACAAATTTCATAGACACGCATATAGATATAAGAAAAAGGTCTATATATAAGAGAAATAGGACATTAAGAAAGCACCCCAATCCAGTCCAGTACAAAGTCATAAGTCCGATATTAACCCATATGCCCAAAATCTCCTTCTGACTCACAAAGTCACAGGTCACTGGGTGCAGAGTCCCAGCACTGTCAGGGGTCTCCCCATGGCTCCTCACTTCCAGGGCTCAGGGTTAATCAACAGCAGAAGTAACTCATTGCTGGCAGAGATCTCCATGTGGCCCCCCCAGCTTCAGAGGTCTGGCTCCATCTGGACAAAGCCCTGTGGTCTCTCCGCCGGCTCCTCCAGCTTCTCTGACGCTGCCATCTTGTCTTGTCTGTGATTCATTGTCTCTCAGACTAACTCCCAACAACTGAGAAAGATAGCTTCTCATCTTCACGAAGGAAATATGGTGAGATTTCCCAGAAGTCTCAGAAGAAAGTCATGCCCACACAGAGGCCTCATTGGCTACTCAATGGCTATCTCCAGATTAACAGGCTAGACTCCACCCCTACACTTCAATCATAAAATTAACATAAGCACATGACTGCCACAGGCTTCATCATGATCTTTGATTTCACTTGACAAGCTTTTTTGGGGTGAGGTGACAAAAACATCTTCTCCTGGTTTAACTGATGTTTCCTTTCAGAGTTGTAAAAGTAACATCATATCTCATCCTCAGTAATAGCCTTGGGAAAAAAGTCTGGGTATGCAGATGCCCCAGTTCATAATTTAATACAAATACACAAATGGATTTTTCAAAAATGTTTTCATGAATTATGACCATATTTCATTTTATATATTAAAAAATTAGTGGCAGACCATATGAATCCAACGCAGCATCCTGAACAAATCCAGAAATATTGTTGTGTGATTCATCAGTGTTATACTGCACCCTGGTTGACGAATCTCTTCCCTGTGACCCCTTAGTGAGGAGATGTCCAATTGTCTACATGTGGGCATTGGGTCTCCATTCCATGTCCCCCAACCCATTCACCTTGAGTATGGTTTTATTCTGGGTCTTAGACGCCTGCTTTGTAAGGTAGAATTAGGGTCTTAATGGTGCAGGGGAATAAAGCATTGAAGAACCAGAGGAAAGCTGCACCCTGACTAACCTGTCTTCTCCTCACAACCCTCTGCAAGGGGATTGGCTTTTGGCCACTCTGCACTTCCCCCCTCATTCACATTATGATTTTTTACTCTGGGTCTTTGATGCCTGATACCTGATCCCATCAGCACCTCATGATCATACAGACTGATGTGTTTCTTCCATATGGACATTGTTGCTTCTCAGCTAGATACCCACTTATTTATCTTCAAGTATTTAGGACCCCAGATGCTGTATCTTTTGATAGTCAGGCACTATCAGCTTTCTTCACCACATTTACTTATGCACCCTCTTTGTCTTCAGCAATCCTGTTGTGAAGGTGAGCATCTCAGAGTGCTAGATTATTAGAACAAAGTGTTCTTGTGCTGAGGATGTACTTAAGTAGAGGCCCAATTCCCATCTTCTTCCTTAATACTAAACCTACAAATGTATGCACATAGATCTATTTCTCCATCATATATAAATATGCTTACATATGTACAGGCCTGTATTTAGATCTCTATAAATGCCCTTTGCCTCCTAGTTCTCTTCTCTATTCCACTATTATATTCACCTTTCATTTGGGTTTCAGTAATTCCTCTCAGTTACATTGCCCTAGATCAAGCCCTCCCAGATGTCCTACACCCTCCTCGCCGTTGATTTTAGGCCACTTGTTTTCCCTTGCCCCTGCTTTATTTTATACCCACTTCTTTCCCCCCTCCTCCCTGTCTTCCACATACCCCCAGAATTGTCATCTAGCTGTTCCCTCTTAGGTTTATTTGTCTCATCTATCTTATCCAGATAGACATGCAGCCACAACAATACACACAAACATAAGACTGAGCAAAACAAAACAAAACAAAACAATAACTACAATAACAACAAAAGCCACCGACACAAAAAGCCTATAGCTAGTTCAAGGTCTATTTGTTGGCCTTTAAGAGTGTATCTCAGTCGAGTCTGATAGGCTCTTATTGTCAGTGGCTTTTTTTTGCTGTCATTATTTTGTTTTTGTTTTTGCTGTTGCTGTTATTTTGTTGGGTGTGACTTCCCTTGTTTTTACATTGGCTCTGCCTGGTTTTAGCATTTATAAATGTATCTAGATAAAATAAGCAGGATAAATAATTCAGAAATAAAAAGAATGGGGCCAGTGGTTCTGGGGGGAATGTGAGAGAAGGGGAAGTCGGATTGTGTGTGTGTGTGTGTGTGGGGGGGGTAACCACCAGGAACAGGGGAACAACAAGTGGAAGGAAGGCTATAGGATGCCTAGTGAGACTCAATCAAGGACAATGTAGCAGCAAGGAATTACTACACCCAAATGAAGGCAGAACATGATGGTGAGACAAGAGGAAAGGAAAGAGGAACAGGAGTTTGGTAAGGGACAATTATAGAGGCCTAAATACAGGTATGCACCTATGTAAATATGTATATATAGAATAACAACATGTTATTCTATAGAACTGTGTACGCATATCTATATGTTAAGAATTAAGGGAGCCAGTTGTTGGGGTCTTGGCCAGCGAGACCCTCACGTGGGGACCTTAGGGATAGACGAACCTGGATGAAGAAAAGACACAGAGACAGGGAGCAAGACAAATGCTGATCAAACTCCGTTTATTCAAGGCTCAGCCAGCAGTATTTATCTCCGAGCATGAGATGAGGTAGAGGGCACACATTCCATTCCAAATATGGTGTGCTTTTAAACCAATGAACGTTCAGTGTAACACCTAATGGCGGTAAAGGTCAGTTACTTCAGGCTATCAGGGAATTGCAGCCGCCAGGGGTCTCAGGGCGGGGTCTCAGGGCTGCTGATGCAATCAGGAAACTGCTAAGTTTGGCTACGTCCATAATCCTGGCCTGGGCGGCCACCAGCCCCCAACATCAGATGAACATTGAACCTCAATTCAAATACTCCCTTAACACAGAACACTTTGTTCTAACAATCTGTTATTCTATGATGCTCACCTTCCTGATATGATCACTGAAGACAAAATGGGTATATGAGCAAGTTCTGTGAAGAAAGCTGATGGTTGCTGGCAATTAAAATACATACTTCTGAGATTTTAAAAACTTTAAGATAAGCAACAAAGCCCACATGGAAGAAGCACACCAACCTGTGTGATCATGAGGTGTTGATGGGATCAGGTGTCAGGCATCAAAGATCCAGAATAAAATTATACCCATGGTGAAGTGGGGGGGGGGTCATGGAGTGGAGATACAATGCCTACCTGGAGACAATTGGACATACCCTCACAGAGGAGTCTCAGGGAAGAGATGAGCCAATCAGGGTGCAGTATAGCACCGATGAAACACACAACTTCCTCTAGTTCTTTGGTGCTCCCTTCACCCCAGTATTATGACCTCAATTCTACCTTACAAATCAAATTAGACCAGAACATGCACACTGCTACAGATAAGAGGATGCAGCACAGGGAATCCAGGATAGATAAACTTCTCTTGACCAACAAGAAGAATAGAGATACCAGGATGATTAGGGGAAGTGGGGAGAAACCGATGACAAGAATCAACCAAGAACCCCCTCCCAAGTGGATGAATAATGGAAAACTGGGTGAGATGTGATGGTTTATGATGTAAGAGATGATAAAAATGGTCTATAACTTATCAAGGGTTCATCAGGGAGCACGGATAGGGAAGGGAGGGGGGAGAAGGGATCAGGATGCACACAAATCCTGCTGTGTGTCTCCAGTGTTGTCCCCCATGGTGCTATGGGTCAGTGAGGAACATCGTGTCTTGTGGTAGGTCTGAGCTATAATCCTCTATGTGCTTTTTCTGCTCTGAGCAGAAATATTGACCTCAGGGCTTGGCGGGCCAGTATGTTCTTCACTCACCCATACCACTACCCCTCCCCGAACCACCTTTGTTTGCTCCTATGTGGCCTGATCATACATGTTCATCTCTTTGAGCTGTAGCATCTGTGCTGTCCTCTGAAATGAATTCTTCTTGGAGTGGGGGGGGTGGGCGCTCTACTTAATTGGTAATGGGATCAGCCCCTCAAACCTCTCTACTGGTTCCCTGATTCATGCCAGTGTGTTGTTTTCTTGTCTTGGAGTTCTAGGTTGAAGTCTGGTCCCTCTTTCCCTGTGGAAATAAAAACAGCACCCTCTCCTTGGGTGGGGTAGTGCCCTGTTCTCCTGGATACCCATGTCTTTCACCCCTCCTTTTTAGTTGGCTACCATATGTATCCCTGGGTTTAGTCTGGCTCCTGCCATACAACCTGGACCTCACCCCAGGGATGTATGTATACAGTAGTTTTTTCCCTATGCCCCTCTTGGATTTTTTGAGCTTACCTCAGTGGATTCATGTTGTACTTGTCCCTTTGTGTTTGACTTACTTCACTTAGTAAAATTTTCTTCAGTTGTTCCTATGTGGCGACCTGCTTCATGCATCAAAACCAAAATTTTTGTTGTTTTATTCTGTAAGTTGGACATGTTATCAAGAGGGACCAGGCCCTTTAAAAGGGATACTATGCTTAGTAGAGGGTTTGTGAAAAGAGGAAGACCCTCAAAGAGATGGAGAGACACAGTGAAACCAATAGTCAATAAAACATGGCAACAATCATGTGGATGGCACAAGAGTGGCGAGAGTTTTGTTCTCTTATAATTAGGGTCATGATGAGTAATAGCCAACAAGAGAGAAACTAACAACAGCAACAGGCATAAAAGTAAGAATGACTATCCACGGACTTCTTGCCAAAGGATTTGGACTATATACTCTGCCCTACAGAAAAGGGAATCAACCATGTCTGGGTTTTCCATAGAAAATGTGTACCATTTTCCTAAAATAGGTGACTTCAAAGGAAATAAAACCTTAGGGTTATTTTGATTAACAGCCTACTCATATGGATATTCAGATATCTCTGTTCAAGGTTGACTAAAAATATACAAATGGAGTTTTCAAATTGCTTTCATGAGTTATGGCAGTATTTTATTCCACTCATTAAAAAAATTAGGGGCAAACCATATCAGTACAATGCAGTATCCTGATCAAATCCTAAAATATTTACATACTCTTTGAACCAACTGGCCTTCATCAAGTCCCACCTCAGTACTGAGGCAACAAGCCAAACAGCAGCTTCCTGTTGATTTCCTCAGTAGTCTTGCTAGCAAATTTGACCTCAGGCCTGGTTGCCTGGTTGAATTGTTTTGCTTTGTTTTTCTTTCCAGAAGGCTAGGCTAGTAAATGAGGGAGAAGAGGATTTTAACTGCATATTGAAAGGCTATCATCTGGATTCTAATGAGAGTAGGACATTCTTCATTTGATGAAATATGGATTATGTTTTTCAGGCTGTAGATATAAACCATATCTTCATAATGGATTCCTAAGGGTGGTGTGACTAGTTCAGCACTTGACTACTAGCCCAAGAAAAAGTGGTGAGAACTCATTGAGAGGTGCCTTGGGAGACCGGCTTGGTGATCTTCCTCTGAAAGATCACAGCCTCGAAAACATAGAACGGGTCTATGACACATCAGGTCATCAGGAGTCAGAATGGAGAATCGCAAGGAATAACAAGAAAGATAAGGCACATAAGCATTATTGTGTGTTGAACAAGAATTGTCCCAAAGTGACCCTAGGTACTAGTTTCTAAGTGAATAAGATTGCTCTGAGTGAGAATTCCCTAGATGGGCAGTGAGGGCAGTTTTGATGGTAGGGATGGTGTTTTTTAAACTCCTCTACGAAAGCAGCACTCCAGCAGTTTAGCACTAGACTGGTAGCCATATGGCTGGTGTTTCAGACCCACCAGCTACTCTGTGAGAGAAAGATGAAGCCCCCAAGCCCCATGTAAGATTGTTAGAGTCAGAACCAACTTAGTGGCAATGGGTTTTGTTTGCTTTTTCTTTTTGGTTTCTTCTCCCAGTGGGAAAAACTGTCAGTGTCATCAGCTTCCTGTAGATTCTGTGGCTTCTTCTTCCCAGGAATGGGAACTAACCTCTCATAAGCCCCTACTCTTCAAGTGCTAGGCAGCTGAAATTCTCAGAGCACTCTGCTAAATAAATGGTATCCAAAGATAAACTTATCAACTTTAAAGTGCTATATTTTAATCCACTGGCAAGACACTTCTCTCAGACTTTCTGTGCAAAGAAGGAGAACACGGGTACCTTCAATTTCCATCCATTTGATTATGAAATGTCTGCCTATGCCATAGTATTATGTAGAACAGTGCTGTTTATTTCCCAATAAGATTAATTTGAAAGTCATACCTGTAAAATGTGGCATTTGTACAGAACCCTGAGACATGAGAAGTAGAGATGCAGATGGGCTTTATATGTAAACCTCATCCCATATATAGACCATCTGGGTCTCTACCTATAAACAATAAGCTAAAAATACCAAGTAAGTGTCAAGAATGCATGAGAGAAGTAACAATAAAGTATGTCGAGGAACTGAACTATAGTAGCTGAACAAATTCTGCCTGAGATCCTCATGATATGCACTATTTAAAAATAGATATTTAAATATAATATGTGATCTGAAAGGCAAACACCAACCTAATTCACAACAAAACTTTAAACTTTAAAAATAATATTATTATGAATATAAATATCATTAAAATGTATCATACATCTTTTTAAATGTTAGTAAAATGATATGTACTTTTAACAAGTGGGATGGGTGCTTACTTAAATTTTGGTCTGAACCCATGTGTCTTATTCATTCCTAGTCCAACACTCAACAAATATTAAGTGTTGGTGGTACCAAGTTAAATAAAGTGTCTCATTTCTGCCCTTAGTTTAAATTTTAACAGTGGGCTCAGTCTATTTGAATATGTTTTTCTTACTTGGGGGTTAAATATTTATGTGGTGCAGCTGGATAGAATACATTTTATCTGACTAATTGAGGGAAGCAAGAAAGAAATGTGTTTAGCTGTAGTCAACAACTACAAAGACAAAGTGAAAATGGGCTAAAACTGATGGCTATGCCATAAATTATGGCTGGAACACTCTCTGTGATCTGAAAGGCTAGTCTTTTGAGTTTACAAAACCTTTTTTGGGTGGAGGGGGCGATATCTGCTTCTGGTCCAGATAGAATAATGGGGGTTGGATTTACCATCCCTTTTCAAATAAATACAAAAGTAAAGAAAATATTTGAAATAATGGTTTTCAAGAAACTGGACACCAGATAATAAAGGGCAATGATCCCCAAGAGACACGAAACAAACGAGAGGGGAGCCCTAACACATGTTTAACTTAATAGCTTGAGATAGTCTTCCCGTTACAATGCAGAAAGAATGGACTGAGCTGGAACCTAGAAGACTCAGAGTTAAAGAAGACAGAGTTGAAAGTCAAGATAGTCTAAGATCATTATATGTTGTTGGACAGAAGTAGGAGAGAGAGAAAAAAATATATAGAAAGAAAACCACGGAAACTTGCACAAGGCCTCCCCCCTCTTCCCTTGAATATTCACAACCATAAAAACATATTAGAAGAAATGGTGCCTGTTAGTCATAGTGGCAGTTATATAATCTAGTGTCAATTTGAGTATTAAGAGTATAGGGGGAAAAAAAAGAAAAAAAAATAAAAAAAGAAGAAAAAAAAAACGAAAAAAAAAAGAGTATAGGGATAGAGTCTAGTCTGTCATACACGATATAGCCAATGAGACATCTGTGTGTGTGCATGGCCTTCGCTTAGGAATTGTGGAAATTCCTGGATTTCCTCCTTGGAAGAAGAGAGAGACTCTCTCTTGGCTCACTCCCTGGGAGATATCCCTGAGGAGAAGTCACATGGACCTACCCTGATACAACCTGGAAACTGGTGAAGCAACATAGAGACCCCTGTCAGCGCTGAGATAGTTACAACACCATTGAATTCACAAGACTTTCCACCCTGTTATCTTCCTGCATTCAGCATCATTGTATGTGTTTCAAGAGTTTGAAGAGGACTATATAGATTGGTATTGGACATATGGGCCAAAATGGGGATTATAGACATGATCTGGACTGGGCTGGGATGTTTTCTCAATATTCAACTGCTCTTAATATATAAATGCTTTCCTATACACATATGAGTATCTATAAATTTATTTCTCTAGTCTACCAGAAATAGCACATTTATACAGGGTCAGGAACAGAATTTGATCCCATCACCAGACTATTAATAGTAATATCATGGGGGCACTGGAAAAAGAACTTAAGATTTTGCTTCAGTAGTAATGAATAATTAGGCCAAGACTGCACATTTTTCCAGAACCCTCTAACAAACCATACAAGCAAGACTCAAAATAACTGAACTATTTTCAAATAATTTAACTACATCCAAAATAAACCTCAAGAAAAATTGCAGTGTTACAAAAATACTCAGTACCAAATACAGTAAGATTCACAATGCCTACATGCAAAGATTACCAGACATGCAATGAAAGCAGAGAAACATGACTCATAATGAGAACAATAAATCAAAATATATGCACAATTGACACAAATGTTAAAATTAGCAGAAAACAATATTGAAAGAGTCATTATAATTATGTGCCATATATTCAAAAATTTAAGTGTAGATATAGAAGATGGGAAATAAACACATAAAGCAAACTTGTAGAGACAAAAACTATAAAGTGAGAAATGAAACACATTTACTGGGATTAACAGCAGATAGCAACAGCCTAGAGGATGCAAACAGCTCAACATTTGACTATTCATAAGGGCCATGGTGGCATAGTGATTTTGTGTTGGGCTGCTAACCACAAGGTCCACACTTTGAAACCATCAGCCACTCTGTGGAATGAAGACTGGCTTTATGCTCCTGTAAAAACTGTGATCTTGGAAACATACAGGAACAGTTGTATCCTGTCCTATAAGCTAATTATGGAGTCTGCATCAACTTGATGATAGTGAGTTGTGTTTTTTATTGTTGTTTATGTTTCGGAACCCAAAGGCTGGTGTGTTGAACTCACCCAGGGCCACCTCAGAAGACAGGTCTGGCAATCGGCTTTCTAAAGCTCAATCTTACGATAACATAAATGTGGGTGAAGGGAGATAATGCACCCTGTATGATATGAGATCATAATAACAATATATACTTGATCAAGGATTTGAGAGGATGGGAGAGGAAGGGAACATAGCAGCTTATACCAAGGGCTCAAATATGAAATATTTTGGAAATGATGGCAACATATGTACAACTATGTTTGATACAACTGTTTTACGGAATGTTATAAGAGCTGAAAGAACCCCAAATAAAATGATTTTTAAAGCTAAAAATAGAACTGTCATGTGACTCAGCAATCCTATTTCTAGGAATATACCCATGAGACTTTAAAGTAGTTGCATGAATAGATATATGTACCCTCTTGTTCAGTTCATGACTGTTTTCAATAACCAAAAGGGGAAAACAATTAAATGCCCATCGACGAGAAAATGGATAAGGAAAATGTGGTGTGGATATACAGTGGATCACTAGACAAAAAAGAGAAATGAAGACCTAATATATGCTACATACACAGCGTAAGCTTGAAGACATTCTGTGACGTGAAATCAGTTCACCACAAAAGGATGATTACTGTACAATCTCACTCATATAAAAGTAGAATATTGAGAGATCAGAGTTTATTTTCCTATGGTGGGAAAGGGGAAAAGAAAAAGGCTTCATTTATGGAGCGAAATTCACATTAAGGGTTACATTTGCCAATGAAAGTAAGTCTTATCGATAAGTTTAAAAAAATCCCTATGGAGTGATTCTCTTCACACACACACACATACACACACACACACATTCCACTGGCTCTGTTTCTCTGGGAGAACTCTGGTATAAGAGCTTATCAAACAATCCTCTCATTTCATGTATCAAGCTTATTAAGGGTATAAGATGTATGCCCCCACTATCTATATCCAAGTATTTTTCTATTCACTGAAGACAAAATTGGTGCATATGAAACTGTGGTGAAGAAAGATGATGGTGCCCAGCTATCGAAAGATATAGCATTTGGATTTCTCAAGGCTTGAAGATAAACAAGCAGCCATCTAGATAAGAAGCAACAAAGTCCACATGGAGGAAGCACACCAGCCTGTGTGATCACGAGGTGTCCATGGGATCAGGTATCAGGCATCAAAGACCCAGAACAAACATTCATATCAATGTGAATGAGGAGGAGTGTGTAGTGCAGACTCATTTCCTGGAGAAGGACATCACGCTTGGTCATTACGAAAAGGGAAGACCCTCGATGAGAAGAATTGGCACAGTAGTTTGGGGCAGACATAGGAAAGTTTATGAAAGTTGTTCAGGACTAGTCTGTGTTTGTGCTGCTGTACTTAATATTGCTATAAATCTGAACAAGCTCAATGGTATCTAACAAGTGAGAGTGTACAGTGATATTTCATTGTTCTGCATATACAGTTTCTTAATGACCAATGAAAGGAGCCCTAGCAGCACAGTATGCTAAACTTTGGGCTACTGACCTCATATTCATCGGTTCATACTCATATGCAGAGGTTTATGAATTTAATTTTTCCCCTCAATTCTTATAGACTTTAAAACGAGGGAAAAACCAGGACTGATTGTCCAATATTACATGAATATTATCTTGTCTAAAGATCACACATTTTGGGCTGAGCCCCGGTGGCATAAGTGGTTGAGTGCGGGACTGCAGCCCGCGGGCTTGGCGGTTCAAATCCAGCGGCGGCTCTCAGGAGTGGCACTGGGTAGCGCCCATGACCACCACAGGAAGTGATGCCCCCCCCCCAAAAAAAAGATCACACATTTTAATGTTTTGGTTCAGGCTAAGCCACCTTCATATTGATGTCTTTAGAGTGATTTTTAAACTCTCTGAGTTTAAAATGTATTGCCATACTATTTAGGGAATTGTGGGTTATATTTTTATCAGAAGATTAGATGATACATTTAATATGCTTTTGCTTCATATTTCTCCACTGTACTTTTCTCCATTGTAATCACATGTGTTTAATTTTATACTGCTATACGCATTATCTTGAAGTGTCCACAAATTTCAGACTGCCAGTGTAATCCATGGTAAGGGAGAAAACCGAGCTACTCTTGTAAATTCAGACAGAAACACACCTTCTAAAAGGCAAAAGATAGCGCTGCAGCATTTTAAAATGCCATACGGAAATCTAGCTGGTGACAGTGAACCTCTCCTATTTTCCTATGTCTATCTAATGCTGCATATACTGGAATGGCCAGTTGTTGTGATTTAGCTGCAAAGAAAGGGGAAGGCAAAGTCTTTGGCTTCTCTATGCTAAGAGAAATGAACTCAATTAGATGTTTGTGGAAGAAATTGTTCAGAGTTGTGGAAAGCAAATTTGTAAAGCAGATTCTAAGCCAGACCCAAAGGGCATTGTCTGCAGAGCTGTTTGACATTTCAGAAAAGCCTTCTCAGTTTTCCTTGGCACTGCCACAATGGTTGGGCAGTTTAAGCAGGTTTTTAAATCTTCACTCCATCTATGGCTGCAAGCAGGATGAGTTTTACAAACGAAGTCAGGTAATAAAAAAAAGTCCAAAGTCCTGGGATCTAGGACATTTAATGGAATATTATTTTTCCAATAAAGTATTACAGTTCTCTCCTCTGCTCCTTTAACATCTGGAAGTTACAGGTGGCCAGTTTGAGGAAATTACAAGACCTAAACTCACACATACATTATGCATATTGATATTTCCATTACTTGAAGAAGAGATGAGGCGCCATAATTTATTTGACAACTACCTCCCACCCAGTCCATGATCTCAGAGACAAGGAGAACTAGTTAGTGAGCACAAAATTTTGTCAGATGCTAGACAATGCAAACCCAAAGATAAATGACTGTCCTTGGCCTGAAGGGATTTGTCATCTGACATTTGGCATATCAAACTGAATTTTAAAAATAGAACTCATCAAATTTCCATTCCCCATTACCATATTCTTATTTATATTAATCAATAAGCCCCCAATTATTGAGAAAATATTTAACTTTTATTGTGAATTAGATAGAAGTTTACAGAACAAATCATCCATTTTAATTCAACTGTCTATATACTGTTTGTTTAAAATCTTCCATTGTAATCTCACCATTTTACCTTCACCTATCTCTGTGCTTCCTCTTTCAAGTTTTCTTCTTTCCTAACCTTCTGAACTTTGCCATTGAGTAAATGCTGGTTGGGCCAAAATTTTGTTTCATCTTGATTCTCTCTTATCCCACAGACAGTCTATCAAGTCAGGGAAGCTCAGGCTTCAGAGTTCACAAAATTGAATATATTCCTCACTACCTCCCACATACTTCCATCTGAGCCACCATCACCTGGAAAATTGCTATCAAATCTTCCAAATGAAACTGTTTTATTCTCATCTTCATGTGAGATGGGGTGACCCTACTACTACATATGTCAAATATTATGCACCCATTTGAATCTTCCACCAATTTGATAATATGCTTTAAAAGATAAATTCTCATTGACTTAACAAAACCAAATGTTCATACTCTATTCCCTGACTACCTTATTTCCTTCCATTTTCCCCTTATTCAAAACTCTCCATGGAAGCAATTTGACTATCAACCAGCAAATGAATGGATAAATAAAACATGGCATACAGTATTTACCATAAAAGGAATTAAATTCTAATGCATAAGATGGCATATATGAACTTTGAAAAATTATCCTGAGTGAAATTAAATATACACAAACAATATGTACTATGTGATCCCATTTACATAAAATATCTACAATAGACGAATTTATAGAGTCATAAAATAAATTAGTGACCGAGAGCTGGGCACAGGCAGGGTAGTGGAGAGTAGAGATAAATAGTCCTTACTGGGTATAGAGTTTCTTTTCTTTCATTCATTATCTTTTCTCTTTTTCTGGTATAGAGTTTCTATATGTAGTAATTAAAGAGCTTTGGAAAGAAATAGTGCTAATGATCGTGGATATGAGTGTATCGCTACTGATCATAAGATTGAAAGTGTTAAAATTGAAAATCTTGTGTCAACTTTACCACAATAAAAAAGAAAAACAATTATCCATCCACACTAGTCACATTTCAGCTTCTCTGTATTTATAGTTCCAGTAAAATATAACTCCCACCCCAGGTATCAACTGGGTTGCTTCCTTTTCATTCAGGTATGTATAGGTACGCCCTGCAGAGACAGGTTCCATTCCAGACCACTGCAATGAAGCAAAGAGTGCAAGAAAGCCCAGTATGTGTCCTTTACCTGGATTGGCTGGGGTATCAACTTTACCCAGAAAGTAACCTTTTACACAGACTGACTAGGAAAGCTCCTTGGTGACAGATACAAACATAGAGGCTTGGTGAAGGTGGGAAGAGATGGTCTTGTGAGAGAGAACAGTCAGGAGAGTCACAACATGGATGCTCTGGGATGAAACTTTGCCACCCTGAGTAAAGCTGCATGAGGCATAGTGGCAGTAGTTGTAATAGTCCTAGAAGAGGCAGAGAGAGCGAGCAGATGTGGACAGGAATAGTAGAGTGAGGTGGAGTGGTGACCCCGAGTAAGGGTCATCTAAAAGCTATCCTGAGACTGGCTTGGAGGAGTCTGAACTCAGATAAAAGTAGCACCAATAGTTGAGCTTAAAGTGCCAGCACTGAGTTTCCTGTTTCAAAGCTTTCCCATGGATGAGAACGAACATCAGTTTGGGGAAACTGTAAACAGATGCACTTGAGATGTTGAGGCCCTGTACTAAAATGCCTCTCGAGCCTCATCCTTTGCATATCTTCACATGTTTACAACTGTCTCTAGTAAAGTTGTTTTTGTATAGACAGCGTTTCCATGGATTCTCTGTGAGCACTGCAACAAATGATAAGACCCAGAGAGAAGGAGGAAAGAGCTCTACTGTCATGGTGGATTACACATTGGATTACACAAGGACTCTGCAGGAGAAACATGATGCTTTCTACTCCGTTAAAGGTTAAAGTCTCAGAAACCTATAGATTCATTTCTATTGTGTCTTATGGGTCAGAATCTACTTGATAGCAGTAAATTGGGTTTGGATAAAAGGGGTGTCATGGATAGCTGGTGTGTTAGGCTGGGTTCTCAAGAGAAGCAAAACCAATGACATTTGCATAAATATAATGAAAGAAATTTATATCAAGTTAATGGCTCACACAATTGTACAAGTAAGTCTAGGCTGGTTCAAATCTGTATGTCAGATGTTAAGCGAGAGGCTTCTCCTGGCTTGCATGGCTATCCTGACTGATCAACCAGGAATCAGGAGACCAAAAGCAGGAAGTCCAAGGGCTGGTGAATGTAGAGGTGGATGAATCCAAGGTCAACACTTGAGGATTTTGGTTCCAAAATCCAAGTAATCCAATGTTTATAGTTCCAATGGCAGACAATTGATATCTGGAAGGGTAAGCAGGCTGAAATATAAAGAATTCGGGATTCATGAGCCAGATGTAGAATCCAGACTAGCATGAAGCAAACAAACTCTCTACAGACTCTACTTATATAGACCATAGATCATACACTGAGGAAATATCAACAGGACTGTGACCTAAGTAAGGAGATTGAATTCCATTCCTCTCCTTCCACAACTAGAAGGCTGCTCACAACAGAACTCATCATGGACTTGAATGCATTATACTAGATCACATCACTGAGAATCCTGGCTTAGTCAAGTTGACATAACCCCCTTATAACTGGTGTTAGAGGAAATGGTGGAGAAAATGGAGAACAAGTATATATTTGACGTCCTCCTCATAAGAACAGGCTTTGTGCTAATTCTAGTCCTCAGAATTATCCTTTCAATGCTTAGTAAAACTTCGTACTGCACGGACTAAATTTTCTGCCACTGTGAGTCACAATGTGAAGATAAATTCAAGACTCAAGTCTCAATCCACATAGTCTCCCAATCTCATACCCAGGCAGCTATGTTGCATCAGTAGGACTCAAGAAATACCCACACTATGCTATTCCTCTTACAGAAACACAACTGTTAGATCTATTTTCTTTGGTGATCAATTGCTTTCCAATACAGCTTTTACCATATTAACATCTACTATTGAATAATCATCAAATGGACATCAAATGCCCTAAATATCCCCACCTGCCACCACAATTTCTCCTCACACTAATTGACCACTATTCTTTCATGCTTTTGGACTAGTTACTCTTGTGAACAGGAGCATTACCCTCCATCTAATTTCACAACTTGGCTTTTTAACTATTTGCTTGCCTTTAAGTTTCTCACATATGAGTGTTTTCACAACATGAAGTACTGCTGATTACTATTTAAAGCTTTCCTCTGCTTTCTGGATGACTCTGTCCGTTATTCCAGCAGCATCTGGCACTTCTATGGAGCTACTCTGACTCAAAATCTTCTCCATGTCTTCCTTGTTATACTGTCCAACAAATCTCATCCATTACTTGGGGTCTTTCTCCAGGATTTAGATCCCAAGGGATGTCCCATGATGATAGCTGAGCTGAGCCTTTGCTTTGAGACAAAGCTATCGATATGTTAACATCAACATGTGAGTACACCATGTGAGTGCTATTGAAAACCTTAAAGACTACCCAATGTGACTCAAATGAAACTGAGGCCACATTGTCTTCATATAAAATGGGTAGTGGTAGAGATGAAATGTCTTTTTTTTTTTTTTTTTGGCATCACTGCTCTCGGTGGTGGGAGTAGGAGGCCCAGCCCCACTGCTGGAATTGAGCCTCCGTCCCAGTGGCCCGCAGTCCCGCGCACAACCACTACGCCACCGGGGCTCAGCCAAAATGTCTTTTTAAAACAGGAAAGTCTTCAAAATTCTTGGTTCCAATAGAGATTATGCACACAAAACGGCAATGTGCCCCAACCATTTTATATACAAAGAAATTGAGAAAAAGTATATGGAAAGATATAAGCAAAATAAAGCCTCTAAAACCTTTAAGTAAAAGATAGGATTTAATTCAATAACTTGAGGATATATATCTCTGCACCACTAGAAATTCTAGAATCGTATTTAAGAGTTACCCAGCTATGAAAGGATATAGCATCTGGGGTCTTAAAGGCTTGAAAGTGAACAAGCGGCCATCCAGCCCAGAAGCAACAAAGCCCACTTGGATGAAGCACACCAGCTTGTGGGACCAAGAGGTGTCAAAGAGATCAATTATCAGGTTTCAAGAACTAATAATCCTAGCATTATATGATCGCTTTCCTTATATGAATGCTGACCACAAATATGTGCATAAACAAATGTGGTGGTGAAGAAAGCTGATGGTGCCCGGCTATCGAAAGATGTAGTGTCTGGGGTCTTAAAGGCTTGAAAGTAAACACTCGGCCAGCTTAGAAGCAACAGAGTTCACATGGAAGAAGTACTCCAGCCTGTGTGACAACGAGGTGTCAAAGGGATCCAGTACCACGCATCAAAGAACTAAAAATTATATCATTATAAATGAGGGGGAGTGCTGATTGGGGACCCAAAGTCCATCAAAAAGTGAAGCAACATCCTCTTACAGAGTTCCTCCGCCTTCTCCATATCTCACTCATCCACAGCCTGGTCCATGCGCTGCTCCACACTCAACTTGTCCACGTTTGTTCTTTTTACTGGGGGATCAAACCTATCATTGACCTCCCAAATGTGGAGGGAGCTCCTTTCACTTCATTTCATTTGGGAATTGTTCACTTTGAGATGTTTCTTCATTCTTTAATTTACCTTTCCTGGACCATCTTCCTCTTGTCCTCCACAATGTGGAGGTTGCAGAAGGACACCCTTCATATACGTTTATGTTTGCCTCTGCTTCTGTCTTTGTTCCACCTGTGGGTAATCCTGACTGTGGCCTTTCTCGGCATCTGCTCCTCCCTCACTTCCTGTACGTGAAGTTCAAATGGTTCTGAGGTGGCTTTGTTTTCTGAGTTCGAGTCAGCATCATTTTCGCATAGGTCTGGGGTTGGCATTCCACTCCACATCTTGTCAAGCAAATGTTTTGAGAATGATGAAGACAACAAATGTATAAATGTGCTTGACACACAATGGATGGATGTATGGATTGTGATAAGATTTGTATGAGTCCCCAATAAAGATTTTTTAAAAGAATATTAATCTTTCTTCATTTTTCTTGTTGTGTAAACTTTTTTTCCCATCAATAGTTTTATGGGCATAAAATTCACATACCATATCATTCAATAGTTCAAACACATCAAGACAAGTTGTAAAATTATCACCACAATTAGTTGAGGAATATTTTCTTCATCATTACTAGCTCTTCATTTCCTCCCAACATTCCCTGCCATGCCCTCAAAGAACAATTAATTCAGTTACTATCGCTATAGATTTATCTATCTTGGATTCCATATACATAAAAGCATTAAAAAGCCAGCAAGCAAACAAAATTAACAAAAGTAGCAAAGAAAAAGGGATAAAAATCTCTAAAAAAACAGAAAATATTAAAACTAGAACAAATTTAGATGAATAGTAATGGAGACCAAATGAGTGCTAAACTGTAATCTAAGTGCATCTGCAAGAGCCTGCTTTCTAATGCATTCTGCATGGTGGTGAGGCGATTCATATCCCTGGTCTGCAGTCAGAAGGGATTCACCAGGAGCTTGATGCTGGTGTACCAGCCACTCACTTCTTTTAAAAATTGAAGCAGCTTTAAAAAGGGTCAAAAAGGACATCAACTGATATTACATTTTGACCTAACTTATCTGTCATAATCAACTTTAAAATACTCTCTGTCTGATAACAGGGCTGTTCATATCCCTTAACTATGGTCAGGGGAATTTGCCATGTGTGGACCCTGCAAATGGATTGGGAACTTTCAATATTGTCCACAGCCTTCTGAAAACCTGGTGTTCACAATTTGAGTTCTGATATCATTCTCTCCTATGAGTTTGAGCTATATTAATTACAATCCCTGGTTTACACTGGGTGGTGTGCTTCTTCCATGTAGGCTTAGATGACATCTCACTTACCGGAGGTGGGGGCTTACCATAACACAGCCTAATCCACTGCAATAACAGTGCAATTAAACAATGCATATAGCATTTTAATTTCACAACAGAAGAAAAACGCTGTTTGCTCAGCTCACAGCTTGAATAACACTGGTCCCCCTCGCCCCCCAATTAATTACTTAGAAGCACCCTACTCTAATAGTGAAGACCCTGCTGGAAGATGTACAGTGTTACACCCTGGCTGGGAGGCCCACCACCCTCTCATGTGTTCTGGTTCTGCTGTTGCCACTCCTCTGGTGTTTGTCTGGTCTCACAACTTTCTGTCTTGGATCAAGGTGGTTCTATATGAAGACATCGTAGGGTTCAAAGGATTCATTCTACTCTTGCCTCTTTTTTCTTGATGGAATTGAGACTCAACCTCCCCAACTTCCTGGTTTTGAGACAGCTCATGTTTATACCAGTAGGACAGCACAATGACCAATCTCCTCATACGAGTTTCAAGAGGATACTTCATGTTCTCAACATTTTGGACATTTTATCAAGTCCACTCAGAAGAAATTACCAAAAGACAGATAAGCCATTATAACAGAAAAGTCACATTCCAAATTCTGTTGTGAACTAAAGTTACTATATGATTTAGTTATGGCTTTGCTTCAAGGATCAAACATTTGAGTTTCCTTAATTTTAGCTTATGCCTAACAAAAATTAATATTTTTTCAGTTACAAGGATGAGTAACTCTGAATTTTGGTATGTTTATATAATTTAAGGTTAAATATAATTTTAAAGATCTATGATAGGGCATTAAATTCATAGAAATTTTATTTGTCTCTGAAAAGGCATTGCCTTTTTACAGCTATCACTCTCCATTCAAACACAGAAAGGCCAAAGCAAATTTTTCCAAGATTTTTAATATCAAGAAGGTGGCAAAACCTTAAGAAAATTAAACATTTTTAAAGACAGTTTTTGTAATTCTTCCTACAGCATCTAGAAATAGTTATTCTTCTTTCTTTACAAATGGCTGGTTTTCCTTTTCTCTGTGTAATATATGTTAAATCCAGATTTTTGGAAGGGCATGAAAGAACTGTTTCCCTGATCTTAATATGGAATAATGCCCTAGATTCACTCGGTCATGGAGGCTTATTGTATTAGTTACATATGATCAAGTAAACACTGCAAAACCTAGTGATATGATTCATAGCTTCTGTGAAACAAGTACTTGAGAGCAGTTTAGTGGATTGTTCTGAATCAACGTCTGTCATGGGTTTGTAATCAAGATGTTGGATAGGGCCACAGAGGTCTCAAGGCCTAAATGGGGCTAGCGGAATCCAAGGCTTCAGTATGTGACTACTAACAGAAGGCCCCAGTTTCCTGTTTGTTGGGAAAAGGCCTCCATTTCTCACTAGTGAATGGAATAGCTGTAGGTTTCTGTTCCTCATCACATGAGTCTCTTCATAGTGCTACTTGAGTGTTTTCATGAGAAGGCAGTTTGCTAGATCTATTCCCACGAGAGAAGCAAGGAAGAAATCTCATGCTTTTTATGACCTAGCTTCTGAAGTTATATACCACCATTTCTGTCATATGCTAGGAGGTGGTTTCAAAAAGTTCATAAAAAGTACAGTTTAGAGTTTATGATATTCCTCCCACAGAATTTCTAAAGCTTCCTTGTATCGATTAAACATTTGTCATTAAATCCAGCCCTCATTTAAAGAAGGTTAAACTTCACCTCGTAAAAAAAAATATTTTGAGAATTGACTGAGAGAATTTAAAATAGCACAGCGCAATCTTTAGACTTGCCTCCCTACTGGTCCCAAACAAGTCTCATTCATTTATAAACCCAGAGTCTCAGCAATGAAATGAGTCCAGGACTGAAGGAAGGCCTTGAGCAATGTTTTAACTCTGCTCACAGTTTCTCTGAAGATTTGTGACCTAAAGAAATAAATTATTCCCAGCCCCCAGACACCCAACAGGAATAGAAAAATCATTTAGACATTCATGTTAAAAGAAGAGAAATACAGAAAATACAGAATCATTTGTTAGTCCACAGTCATTTTTAAATCCTTTTACACATAAGTTGGCAATATCTTCAATATAATTCAAGACCTCGGAGTAATTCTCCTCAGTTCTAGGCTCTGCTTCTTTGAATCTTCTTTTTGCTTTGCTGACTCATTCTTTATGATGACAGCAAACACATGTTTATACTCAAGTGGTTTTCTCAGCCTGTAAAATTTTGGATACCAAAGGCACATTTGAGGGAACAAAAAGTACGTTCCTTCTATTCCTTTCAATCCAAGTTGGCATTATTTACAAAGTTACAATCTCTTGAAAAGTTGGTGGACTTCCTGTGAATCACATACCAAATCACTGCGTTAAACAAAAGTCACACCCACAAATTTCTTGAATTAATTCTTCGTTACTTTAAGCTTCAACATAGGGAAATAAGTGGGAAGCCACAATTGCTTTTATGACTCCGTCTTGGAAGTTACACATCATCATTTCCATGTGTGCTACCCATTACAATTGAGTTTCACGTCCAGTCCACATGAAATGGGATGAGAATTAAACTCTACCTTTTGAAAGATGGGGTATCAAAGAATCTGTTGATTTATTTGAAAACTACTGCAGCCCTTCAGTGGAAAAACTGCTTTCTCAGGAGACATGGAACATTGCTGTCAAATGCCAGTGGTGCTCTCTTGTCATTGCCAATTAATAGCGATGAGTTCCTTAACAAGAAAAAAAATAACGGTCACCCACTCTGTCATATGTGAGAAAATTTTGATGCAATGAGCCAAAACAAGCCAAAACAACAAGCATATTCCTATGTTCATTGATGCTATGTAGGATTTCCAATACTGTAAATATTTCTAGGAAGAGACAGATTTATTTTTGGCCCACACAGCAGCTGGTGGTTTTCGTTACAGACAATGATGTCCTTCAAAATCATTAGCCAAGTTGATAGTGAACTGATCACTGATCACAGAGCAGTCTCACCAACTAAATTACGGGGCTTGATTCTAACATGAATTATTAAATCAATGCAGGACATAGTAAAGATAAACACCACAAGAAGAAAGAGATGAGATTGCACACAATCCATTAGACAGGTACAAGCAGGGCAGAGGGCCACAGTCCTGATTCCCCAGAATGTTATTTTTAACAGGTTTATTGGCACTTCATCCACATATCATACAGTAGTTCAACCATATCAAGAAGAACTATACAATCTTTACCACAATCAATTTTAGAACATTTTCCCTTTTCTCATTGTTATTCATGTTTTTTTCCATCTTGGCAAAAATACACACAACGAAATATTCACCAGCTTAACAATTTCCACTTATATAATTCAGTGCCATTGATTATACCCTACTGTTGCGCAATCATTATTGCTCTCCCTCTACTAATTGTTCCATCACCACTTAAATGAATTCAATGCCCCCTAAGCAAAATTCCTTTCCCCAAGACAGTTCTGACTTCCCTCTCCCTTCAGTTCTGCCTTCTGCAATTCCAGGTTTTTGAATAAAGGGCTAACAATGTAAGATGTCTGGCACCAATGGCACACATTTGTTCTGTTGTAGAAATGTAAGGGCACATGTGACTGTGAACAGCTATAACTTGTCAATGAGCTTTTTAGAGAGCTATGAGTATTAATTATATGTATTAGGCAGGTCACGTGTTGAGGTAGAATTGGACCCTACTGTGTGTCAACAAAAGCACTCTGGTACTACCGTGGGTTAAGTGTCAGTTGCTAACTGCAAGGTTGGCAGTTCCAACCCACCAGCTGCTCTGTGAGAGGCTCATAAGGCTGTCTAATTCCATAGAGATTTGCCACTTTGGAATCTCATGGAGCAGTTCTGCACTGTTCTATAGGGTCCCTATGAGTTAGAACCAATGCAATGGCAACATGAAGCCCTGGAGGTGCCATGGTTAAGTGCTTGCCTGTTAACTGGAAGATCAGCAATTTCAACCCACCTGCTGTCCTGTGGAATAAAGATGTGACTGCCTGCTTCTCTAAAGATTCACAGCCTTGGTAATCATCTGAGCAATTCTATTCCGTCCTATAAGGTCATTATAAGTCTATATTTATTCAAGTGCAATGTGTTTGGATTAATTTGATTTAGTTTGGTCTGGGTGTTACCAATAGGTAGCCAAATTAAAGGTGACATGCTTTTAGCCCAGGGGTGTCATGATCTTGTTTTCTCCAGCCCTTTCTACTATTAAGTAACATTACCATTTATTTCATTATACACACATATATATACACACCATTTATCCTATTTTCAATGTTTTATGGGGTACTGATTTATAATCAATCTCTCTGCTGATGTAGTGATTACAAGTAGAGTTCCTCAAGGTGAACAGTTTCTAGTCCCACAATGAGTTAGAGACTCAGAAACTCACCAGGGGAGTTCTACCTTTTGCTAAAATTCTACCTTTTGCTATGAGTCTCGGCCTAAAGAAAATTTATAATATCGAATTCTTTGATGGCACCAACTGTTAAACTACCACACACTAAGTCGAAAGTTCACACACACCCTGAGGCACCTGTGTAGTCTGGGAAGACTAGAGAAACAAATCCATAGACAGTCATATGTTTATAAGAGAGAGGTTTATATCAGAGAGCAATTAAATAGGAGAAAACATGCCAGCCCAGTCCAGATCAAGTCTATCAGTCTTCTATTAGCCCATATATCCAATACCAATCTATAAAGCCCTCTTCAGACTCACAAAATGTACAAAAAGACACTGAATGCAGGAAGAACACAGGAAAGTAGGTGGGGATTCTTGTGAATCCATTGATGGCATAAGCATTTCGGTGCTGACAGGGCTATCCATATAGCTTTTCCCATACCCAGACCTGCATCAGGGCAGGCCCATCTGGCTTCTCCTCAGGGATGTCTTGCAGGGAGTCAGCCTTGTCAGTAGAGAGTCTCCAATGGGGTTAACCAAGAGAAAGAGTGTCTCTTACCTCCAGGGAGGAAATTCGGGAGTTCCCAGAATCCTCAGGGGAGGGCCATGCCCACACAGAGGCCTCCTTGGCTATACAATGACTGTCTAGACTCTACTCCTTCACTCGTAATCCTCTCAAATTGACAAATGCTTACTTAACTACCACAGCCCCCCAGATGATAGGGCTGGTGATCTGCCTTGGAGAGCTCACAATCCTAAAATCTCTGTGCAGGTGTTTGCGGTCTGTTTACATAGGGTAATTGTGAGCTGGTGTTGACTCAATGGCAGCTAACAATAGCAAACATTTGCTATGTATATTTACAATATTTTATTTACTTCAGCCATGTGTGTGCTGTCTGAAGAAACCAGTCTGTGGAGAAAAACATTGTGGTTTTTTTTGTTTGTTTTGTTTTTAACAGTTTTATTGGCATCTCATTCTCATATCATACAATTCAATCATTCAATAATATCACAAAAAGTTGCCCAATCATTACTACAATCAATTTTAGAATATTTTCATCTTCCTTTTACTTGTAATTCATATAATTATTTTTGTCTCCACCTGCGGGTCCATAATTCGCAAGTCCTGGAAGGGGGAGCAGGAATTTGGGAAACAGGAGACGCGAGAAATGGAGACAAGACAGTACTCTGATCAAGTCCCGTTTATTAGGGAGACATACACCAATATTATAGGGCAAGCAAGCTTAGGCAATTAGCATATGGTTATCTTCAAAATTAACAAGTGAAGGTCAGCACATCTGCAAGCACAAATGCCTTATCTACAAGCTTAGGCAATTAGCATATGGTTATCTTCAAAATTAACAAGTGAAGGTCAGCACATCTGCAAGTCAAGCTTCAAAGGCCAGGGCTGTTTAAAGTTATAAAAGTAACAGACCACAAATCTCAGGCAAGAGACCTTAACAGAGTTCAGGCTACGTGACTGTAGCCAGGTCAAGCATGTCAGGGCTGGATGGCCCCGGACATATTTTAATTGTGGCAAAATATATACAAAAATCTCCAAATCAGCAATTTCTACATTACAGTTCTGTACCATGGGTTGTTCCCTTCATATTTTACAACCACTATTGATATACTTTTCCAAATTATTACACCGTAATTGGCATAAACTCAAAGCCCCCTAAGAAAATACTCATTCTCCTTCACCCATACTAATCATAGGAAAACACTTTGCTTGGTAAAGCAGAGGGAGAGAGGGAAAGAGGAAGGCCCTAACAAGAGGAATTGACACAGTGGTCGCAACAATGGGCTCAAACGTCAGAACAATTGTGAGGATGGTGTCGCATCAGCAGCGTTCCATTTTGGTATACATAGGTTCAGCATGAATCAGAACTGACTCGATGACATCTAACAACAATGAACACAACCATGTTTAATCATTAAGCAAGAAGAGGAAAGTGAACCACAAGGCATCCAATAAAGATTCATTCAATCTATCAAGGACATCCAAAAATAAGATTGTCTCCCACCAGGCCAAAATTACTTTGCTTACATATGAGACTGCTCTCTTCTCAAGCATGCCTTAAAGGAGCAGATAGATGAAGGCTGTCTATTGACTATACTGCCCCCCCCCTCCCGCAGTTGAGTAGTAAGTCCTTCCTTGAAAAGGGATCAGGGTGGCTACTTCTGTGTTTAATACAGAGGTAGATAGGTTTTCCCCATGGGATGGAGTGTGATTTTCCTGATAGGAAGGAGAGAGCATTCAGACTGAAAAATTTGAGAATGGAGGGTTCTTTGGAAGCAGAGGCCAATTCTGAGGAATGGAAAGCTGACTAAGCTTCAGGGGAACTGGGGAAGAGTAATCCTTTTTAGGGAAGACCTAGTGCATTTCTTGGGGGATGGAAATGGAAGTCAAATATATCAACAACTTTCATTTGTATCTTTTCTATATTCCTTTCCAGAAACTCTTTATTCCTGCAGCAACAGGAGGTCAAAGGAAGTACATTGTACCCTATCCCCCATTCTTTGCTCCAGCTCCCAAGGTGCTTCTAGGTGAACAGCAGTGATTCCTGCTTTGGGAAAGCTCTCCACAGGTAAGCCAGAAACAGCAGGAAGAAACAAGGCTCTAAACCAGTGGTTCTCAATCTCCCTAATGCCACAACCCTTTAATACAATTCCTCATGTTTTGGTGACCCACCAATCATAAAATTATATTTGTTGCTACTTCATAACTGTAATTTTGCTACTGTTATGAATTGGGCGACACCCGTGAAAGGATTGTTTGGCCCCAAAGGAGTCAAGCCACAGTTTGAGGACCATTGCTCTAAACAACATTCTGCAGAAAAAAATATGCAGAAATTAAGACCAAACTTTTGGACTAGGTTTATAGTTTAGTAAATTAGGCCTCCTAAGAATGAAGGTTGGGATAGTCTATTTCTGGTTTGCATACATACAAACTTTCTACACTGAAATAGTCTTTCCTTTAAAATGTTTCCTAGGAACAGGAATATAATTCTAACCTAAGTCTTAGATTTTGCAGTCTAATCATAGCTTGCTATCAATGGTGGGTGGATTAGTCAGGAAATAGTAACAAACCCTAAAAACCCTTGGCAAATTTATGTACCACAGGATGAAACACTGCACTGACATCACAATTGTCATATTTGAGCCCATTGTTACAAATACTGTGTCAGCTTATCTCATTGAGAGTCTTCCTATTTTTCTCTCACAGTGTTCTACTGCTATTCATAAGGTTTCTATTATTACTTTGGCAGGGTAGTTGGTTACACATTGAGTTTCTAACTGCAAATTCATCAATTCAAACCCACCAAGCCCTTCAAGTGGGAAAGAATTATCTGCTCTCAGAAACCCAAAGTGGCAATACTACTCCATACTCTGGGTTGATATAAGTCAGAATTGACTTGATGCTGTGAATTTTTGTTTTGTTTGTTTTATCTCCCAGTTGGTGGCATATGCTTTCTTCCTTTTCTTTGTCTGGAAACTCCACTGAAAAGGGTTGACCCTAATGATATTTGAAATGCAGGTGGCATAACATCAGAGCAACATGCAAGTTATCACAATATGACAAACAGACTCATGATGAACCTCCATCCCAGTTGTTCTTATTTTTCTCAGGACTAAATAACCCTAGTGTTTGTTTTGTTTTTTACTATATAATAGCAATAGAGAAAAGCAACATGAAATTTCTACTGGGACTTCCAGAAACAGGGATGAAATTCATGATGAGGTCAATTCCTCATGCTCATAAGGCAAATAGTATTGATAAGGCTGCTATAGTGCTGAAGACAAGACAAGAGCATTGGATCATGCCAGTAACACACAAGGTCCTGGGCTCCGTTTTCATCTCTGCTAATGGTGACTTAGAGACCGAGAAATAGATTAATTATTACAACCAGAAAATGAAAAGCTCCAGAACTCCTTCTTGCTATTGATCTGTATTTTCCCCAAATCCCCAATTTGAAGACAGGGACTATGTCTGTTTCCTATTAGAATTTCATAAATGTTTGATGAATATATCACTGAGATGCCTTTGTGTATAACTAAAATTAAAACTCTCTGCCAATGAGTTGATTCCAACTAATACTGACCCATAGAATGCAGGGTAGAACTTCGCCTGTGTGTTTCTGAGACCATAAATCTTTATAGGCATGGAAAGCCTCGTCTTCCTCTCCAGGAGAGTCTGGTGGTTTCAAACTGTTGACCTTGGAGTTAGAAGTTCAACCAATAACCCACTATGTCATCAGGGCTCATTTTATATGTCACAGCATCATTTATTAATTAGCAATTGGTAGTAGATTGGTTTATGTAGTGGCTTTGGAGTGTGTCAACTTGTTCTGGCTTAATACATTTCCCAGAATCTTCTTTTGAAAACGCTTCCAATTACAGTTTTTCAAAAAGAATATTCTTGAGGGACTTAGAGTGGAATGGCACAGTGGTTATTTCCTAGCTCACAATAATTGTGAATCTGCTGACTCACTTCATTTTTGCCAGGCTGTACCTGAAACCACTGCACCTTTCCTTGGATCTTTCTTCAGCCCCTCCAATTTCTAGGCTAAGTGTGTATGTTTAGTGATGTGAACAAAAGCAACAGTTATATTGCTATGGTTAAAATCAACAAGAGGTGATATTGTTTTATTTCATCCTGGTGAAGTTCCAAATCATGCTCCTGGGTTCCAGGTTACTGTTTATCTTACTCGATTACTATCTTTCTGTCCTTTATGGCTTGCTGATCTGTGGACTTCAGGTTCTAGCATCTGACACAAAGATAATAGCTTTACTGAGACTGCTAAACAAGCTCCTTGAATGGAAGCAGTGGTTATGTTATAAAATTAAATTGCATATGGTCAAATCAATGTAAAGAAAATGAAAATGCAACTGGACAAATAACATCATGATTAATAAAAAAAGATTAAAATTGCCAAGGTTTTCATTTTACTTGAATTCATGATCAATGTTCATGGAAGCAATATTCAAGAAATCAAATGATATGTTACATTGGACAAGTCTCCAGAAAAATATCTCTGTAAGGGTCTAAAAAGTAAATATGTCTCCTACTCCCACCACTGGAGAGCAGTGATGCCCCCCCCCAAAAAAAGTAAATATGTCAGCTGGAGGACTAAGGCATAGATCTCCCAAACCATGCTATTTTCAATTATTCTATATGCAAGAAGAAACTAGACAATGAATAATGAAGACCAAAGAAGAATCAATGCACATAAATTATGGTGTTGGAAAAGAATATTGACTATAACATGAACTTCCGGAAGAACAAATTACTTTGTTTTAGAAGAAGTATAGCTAGATTGCTCCTTAGAAGTGAGAATGGCAAGATTTTGATCAACATACTTTGAACATATTATCAGAAGGCTATCACACTTGTTAATGACTGCCACCGTGGCTGTAAAAGTGAGCTCAAACAGAACACCAGATGTAAGGGTGGCACTGGACGGACCGGGTTTTGTTCTTTTGTACTATGTGTCACTATTGGAACTGATAGGAAGGCACAAAAACAGAGGAATAGTTTCAAACAACAAAGCACAGGAACAGTGTCACATCTTCCCTTGGCTATGACACTAAGCTTTGAAAATTGAAGCATCGACTAGCCGAACTGTTTACTAAAAGAACACCGCATTAAGTTTTGCTTGAAATATGTTATCTATAATGTGTAAATCATCATTTAATACTATGTAATGCTAACATTTCATTGATTTGTTAAATGAATATATGTTGAGCACATACTAGATATCAGCTCATTTGCTAGTTGCTGGGATTATGGCAATGAACAAAATAGAAAGTCTGTGACTTTTTGACTCCTCCATTGTATAGGAATATAGGTAATTAAGCAAACTTTATCCCCTCTTCCATGTCAGGAAGACAGAGAGACAGAATGTAATCAAGAAAGACTTCTGGTAGGAAGGGGCATTTTTCCAGGAGGAAGATGCTGCTGTTAATTAAAACAGTGCAGAGAAATGAGCAATTATGAAAATAAACATGAAAAAAAATTCCACCTCTTGCATGAGCTTAAGGTACCTGAATGATATTTATTAAAAATAAGGCATATGCTGCCTGGAGCTTACCAGGAAGCTCTGACTTAGAAATTTTCATGGGGTGAATATAAATGGCCTCACCCAGACAGAGGTTATAGAATGAGTAGAAAGAATAAGTAGAGAAGAATGATGAAAGTCAAAAAATATCCAGAAACAGGTAGAAGATAGGGCTTCAGCAACTGTGAAAGCAAACAAGCAAGTGAGATGCTAAGCTGTCAGAAAAGCACAAAGAAATCTAAAACGGGGCTGAGCCCTGGTGGCGTAGTGGTTGTGCGCGGGACTGCGGCCCACTGGGATGGAGGTTCAATTCCCGCTCACAGGAGCAAAGGCTTGGCCTCCTACTCCCACCACCAGGGCAGTGATGCCTAAAAAAAGAAAAATCTAAAACGTTTTGTGTCTTGACAGTGAAAGGCAAAGGGAATTTCAAGGGTAGAGTAGGATATTGAGTATAGTTGAAAAGTCAAAGGAAATAATAACTGAGAACTGTTCATTAGCAACAAACACTTTATTCATAGACTGGATAAAACCAATTTGAAGTGAGTGGCAGAGAGAGAATACAGACTGTAGTTCATCAAGGTGTGGGAAGGGTGGCACAAGAGTTAAGCTTTGAAGTGGAAGTTTTAGGTTGGAAAGCATCCAGGGGCTATGTTGAAGTAAGACCTAGTAGTCTACTTTCCTAAGATTTTATCTTAGGAAACTCTGAAACCATTTTAGTGCTTCACCTTTAAGGAGTGTTATTCAGACTTGACTCAATAGCACCTAACAACAATAACAAAGATTGGAAATGAGGGTAAGCAATCAATTGTAAATAACTTGTTCAAGAAGCTTGGCTAGGGAAAGAGGATGGGAACGCAAGAGGGAAAGAGAATAAAGAATGAGTGGGAACGTGGTGCACAATGGGGAACAAAAAGAGACTTGGGGTTTTGCTTTTATGAGAGAAATTTGAACACATTTACATTTTGGTGATGTAGCAAAGAGGTTAAACTATAAAAGCAGCAGCAGCAGAGAGAGTGAGGGAATGAAAATAGACAGAATGTTACAGTAGTAAAGGGAAGGAGATAGAACCCAGAGCTTAGCTTCTATTGTACATAGAAAGAATGAGGAAAAGATGTGTGGGAACTGAAAACAGTGTGCAGATTTGATTGTGGGGAGTTAAGAGGATTTTGTTATCCAGTATGTTAGACCACAGCAGTTCAAATAAAAAACAAAGCAAAAAATGAAAATGTGGCATTATCACAGACAAGCACATTGGCAGTTATAAAGGCATCAGTTCATAAAGAAGAATATTCAATTCAGGATCCATACTGCTACTCTTTCTTTCCAATGACTTAGACTGTTTTAGATATTTCAAATTTAGTGTGACTTATCTCACTTGGCATAAAGTTTTTAAGGTAATTCCATGTTACTATATGTAACAGAGCTTCATTTCTCTCCATTACTGAATCATAGTCCTTTCTAGGGCTAAACCATCCATCTGTTGATGAACACTTTGGTTGTTTCTATCTTTGGGCTACTGTGAATATTAATATACAAGTATCCATGTGAGTCCCTGTTTTCAGGTCTTTCAGCTACATGAGCATAAGTAAAAGAATATTCTTCTAAAATATTTGAAAGTTTTATTAAACAGAAATGCAAAAATATGAAACTATTGATTCCCAACATATTCTCCATCTAGATTTGATTCCTCCATTTCTGGAGATAGCGTTTCCATTTCTGTAACCATTCCCCAAAGAATTCTGTCCTCTTCAATTTATACCACATCAATATTGGCATCTTTAAGGGACTCAGATTCATGTTCTTTTCAAGTATTTCTTAAACTTTTTAATTAATGCAAAATTCAATGTTTAATATATATTTCAAAAGATTTTATATTTCTTTTAAACATTCTCTCTGTTTTTGAAACAAAAGAAACTTGGAAAGGGCAAGATTGGGGTTGTTAAGCAATGGGATAGAGTTTCCCTGCTATGATGGGGAAATAAAAAACCTTGGTTCTAATTTCCTGGCCTTTTTCGCTCCAAAGAAATTTTCAGTTCTCTTAATACTTCTTCCTTATGAGTCCCATTATTATCCTTTATCCTTCAAGAAAATCTATCAAGATTGCCCTATGGGAATCTCCCCCTCACCCAAACAGCCTCAAAACATATTAAGCTGACTTCTCTCCTTTGAATTAAACTTTCTCAAAAGATCACCTCAAAAAGATCAAGTATGTCCATGGTGTAAAAGGTAGCCTTTTGTCCTGAAGGCAGCCTGATGGAAGTGAGACAAGTGCATTAGCTGAGAATTTGTCTGCAAGCATACACTGAGAGCAGAGACATTTAAACATATTTTTATTTGGAATAAACTCATGCATGTATGAACTGGAACCCTAATTGCAACACGATTTTACTTACCCTCCCATCCCTGTGAGGGAACTAGATACATCATATGGTAGTTTAACTTTTTCTTTTTAAAGATCACTTTATTGTGGGCTCTTACAGCTCATATAACAATCCAGACATCAATTGTATCAAGAATATTTGTACACATGTTACCATCATCATTTTCTAAATATTTCCCTTCTGTTTGGACCCTTGGTATCAGTTCCTTTTTTCCCTCATTTCCCACCTCCTAACTTTGTGATCCCATGATAAATTATGTTATCATTATTTTCATATCTTACATCAATTACTGTCTCCCTTCTGTCATTGTGTATATGTGTTTGTCAATCATTGTGACCGGTTCCTCCTTCCTCCTATTCCCTCCCCACTGTCCCCCTCCCCTTGTCGTATGATATAGCTACATCTATTTGTGTCCCTGAGGTGTTTATCTGACCTGTATTCCACGTGTCCTGGAGTAGTGGAAATGCTTCCGTCTAGCCAGAAGTGAAAGGCAGGAAGGAATGGGGTCAAGAAAGGGGGTGAGGAAGCCTCAAGGAACCTGAGTAATATTGTGCATGTCATCGGTGCTATACTGTGTTCCCTGGCTCACTCATCCCTTCCTTGTGACCCTTCTGTGAGGACATTTCCCATTGACTACAGATGGATTTTTGGTCTCTGTTCCAACCATCTCATTCTCAACAATATGTTTGTTTGTTGTTTGTTTGTTTGTTTTGCGTCTACTGATGCCTATTACCTGATCCTATGGACACCTTATGGCTTCACAGGCTGGTGTGCTTCTTTCATGTGGACTTGTTGCTTCTCTACTAGATGGATGTTTATTGAACTTCGAACATTTAAGATCCTATATATTATCTTTTGATAGCCTGGCACTATCATCTTTCTTTATCACATTTGCTGTGTACACATTTTGTCTTCAGCGATCATGCCAGGAGGACAAACATCGATATGTTTAACTTTTTGAGGAACTTCAAAACTGTTTACTATGGACACTGAATCATTTTACATTCCCATAAGCAAATGTGTTTACTTTTATTGTCTTTTGCTCATAAATTCCATGATATCAGAGACTATGTCTGTGTTGGTCCCTGTAAATATAATGGCGCATGATAGGCACTCCAACATGTAGGTTGAGTAAGTGAATGAATGAAAAACAATTAACTAATAAATTAGGTAATAAAATTCTACTCAATAACACTTAAAAGTTGCCCTTTTCTAAATAGTGCTTTAAAAATCTGTATCATTGATGACATTAATGATAAAATGATTAGAATTACAAAATATCTTATAGAGGTTAGTTATTTTTTAAAAAGCTAATAATGCAGGGGAGGGCAAAAAAAGCTAATAAATGTTGCCTCCAAAGTGAACCAGTTTATATATATATAAACTTTAGATATCTGAATTGATTTTGAGTTCACACACTCTTTAACCCTGATCTAAGGACAATTAGTTCTTTGGATGTGGCTGTGTTCAATACTTACGCTCACGTAAGGAAGACTGAACATGTGGGTGTTATAGCACAATGTGGAGAAGAATTTCGATGGTACCCGGTTGTGGCAGTCATGTGCTTATGTTAATTTTATGATTGAAATGTAGGGGTGGAGTCTAGCCTGTTAATCTGGAGATAGCCATTGAGTAGCCAATGAGGCCTCTATGTGGGCATGGCTTTCTCATGAGACTTCTGGGAAATCTCGCGATATTTCTCTTGTGAAGATGAGAAGCTATCTCCCTAGTGGTTGGGAGTTAGTCTCAGAGACGATGAATCATGGACAAGAAAAGATGGCAGCGTCCGAGAAGCTGGAGGAGAAGCCACACGACTTTGTCCTGATGGAGCCGGACCTCTGAAGCTGGGGTGGCCACATGGAGACTTCTGTCAGCAATGAGTTGCTTCTGCTGTTGATGGACCTTGAGCCCTAGAAGCAAGGAGCCATGAGGAGACCCCTGCCAGCGCCGGGATTCTGCACCCACTGACCTGTGACTTCGTCAGTCGGAAGGAGACTTTATGGACTGATTTCGGACATATGGGTTAATAATCGGACAAACGATTTTGAACTGGACTAGGCTCAATGTCCTGTTCCTCTTGTATATAGACCTTTTCCCTATATCTATATGTGTGACTATGAAATTTGTTTCTCTAGTCTACCCGGACCAACACATCAGCTATCATAAATGCTTGTCTTAAAACAAGCAGCCATCTAAGTGAAATGCCAATCAAGTCCATAGAGAAGAAGCACACCTGCCTGTGTCATCCCCCAAATTGTAAATAATAAAACTCAAGATCAGAGAAGCAAATGGTATTATTAGGTGCTATCAAGTCATAGCAGAATGAATCAGCATCCAGTCCAGCACCATTTTCACAAATGTTCCAATGGGTGGGCCTGTTGTTGTAAATCCATCTCCTTGAGGACCTTCTTCACCGTCACTACCCTTCTACCTTACCAAATATGGTATCCTTCTCCAAGTGTTGGTCTTCCCTGACTACAGTTACAATGTATGTAAGATGAAGTCACACCATCTAGGCCTCTAAGGAACACTCCAACTATGCTTGTTTCAAAACAGATCAGTTCTCTCAGCAACCCATGGTATTTACATGATTCTTCATAGGCACTGCAATCCAAATGCATTGATTCTTCTCCTGTCTTCTTTATTCAAGGTCCAAATTTCACAAGTATGAGGCAGTTGAAAATACCATAGTTTTGATCAGGCCCACATTAATCTTTAAAGAAACACCCTCACGGGACTGAGCCCCGGTGGTGTAGTGGTTGTGCACAGGACTGCAGCCCACTGGGATGGAGTTTCAATTCCCACTCACAGGAGCAAAGGCTGGGCCTCCTACTCCCACCACTAGGGCAATGATGCCTAAAAAAAAAAAAAAGAAAAAGAAAGAAACACCCTCACTTTTCAATATGCTCACTTTTCAATGTGCAGTGGAATTACCTAATGCATTGTATCTTTTGGTCTCTTGATTGCTGTGTCTATGTACATTAATTGTGGAGCCACTAAGACAAAATCCTTCACAGTTACAACCATTTCTCCATCTATCATGATGTTACCTAGTGGTCCACTTTTGAAGATTTGGGTTTTCTCCTCATTGATTTGCAATTCATACTGAAAGCTGCAATCTTTGGTCTTCATCAGCAAATGTTTCAGGTCCTCTTCACTTTCAGCAAGCGTGTTTGTCTCATCTGCATGTCTCAAGTCGTTAATAAGCCTTCCTCCAATCCTGATACCACATTTTTCTTCATATAAACCATCTACTCAGTTTATTTGCTCAGCAGACATATTGGATAAGTATGGTGAGAGGATACAACTCTGTTGCCCACCTTTCCTGATCTTAAACTATTCAATATTCCCTTGCTACATTCACACAACTGCCCCCTTATTCTTACACAAGTTCTGCATGAGCACAATGAAGTGTTCTGATATTCTCATCCTTTTTAAGGTTATCCATAGTTGGTTGTGATTCAGAGTTTTCTGTGTTTTATTTTGTTGTTGTTATAATTTTTGTATTATTTTCTCTATATGAAATACAGGTTAGGTAATCCATAGAGATATTTCCTTATGGTGGCCGTTAAGGGATAACTCGAAGCTAATAATAATGGGAATAAGAATGAAGAAAATGTTCTCAAATTGATTGTGGTGATAATTGCAAAACTGTTTTAATGCACTTAAACCACTGAATGGTATGGCATGTCAATTATATGCAAATCAATGTTAAAATTGTGAGAGCACATACGAAGGGGTGATTAATTATCTTTGTTAAATATATAGATTTACAAGGAATAGTTTCAGGCAAAATTAATATGTGCAACAGAATGATGGTTCTATAGGACTGAAGGTGCAAGTAATAACTGGAAAGTCACAAGAAGTGTGTGATTATCCAAGGGCATACATTTACTTGAGCTTATCTATTAATATACACTAAACATTCTTTATTGATTCTTCTTTAATCCAATACTTGATTCTTATTTAGTGATGGCATGTTGTCTGTCTCTCTCCTAACCCCTCAGCATCTTCCCACAGAATCAAAACCTCTTTTCAACTTTACAATCCCTGTCAGGAACAAAGTACTCAGTCAGCAAGGTAAGCATGGACTTATTTGTGCTTATCTACTAATCTGTAGTGAACAGAGTCATGAATTAGGCTTTGATGATGCTGATAATCTGTTCAATTTATGACTATTTATTAAGCTATACATTTTGTCCTTGGGTAAATGATATGTCTCCGCCACACCTCTGTTGTTCCTCTGGTATCACAACTGTCTTCTGGATTGAGGAAGTCAAATGTACAGGAATCTCTTGAGTCCAAAGGATGTGCTTCACTTCTGGTTCTTCTTCCTTGATGACAATAATAAGAGCCCTCTTTCTGTGCCTGAGATGGTTGTACTGTCAGGCAAGCAATTAACTGCTAAGCATAAATGTAGAGAGTTCAAGTCTAGCAGCCACTCCCCTGGAGAAAGAGGAAACTATTTGTCCCATAAAGATTCACAGCCCTAGAAATCCTATAGAGGGCGACTGACTATGAATAGAAATGGACTTGATGGCAGTGGACTTGGTTAGGATGACAGTCACAATTGACTTTTTTAATAATCACTCAGAACAGAATTACATAATCCAATGAATATTTGTGCCCTACCTCTTACACAAAACAATCAGAAAAAGTGTTATTTGGTGTTAATTTACAAAGACTATGGCTAGAAGAGCAAGAACAAATAAATTACAGAATATCCAAACTAAAGCAGAGATTCAAACATAAATTGTTCAGCAGTGTTCATTGAAGCATTATTCACAATATCTGAAAAGTGAAACAATTTAAATGTTCACCAACAGATAAATGGACAAACAAAATGTGGTATGTATATAAAATGGTAGGTTACTCGTCAATAGGAGAAATTAATTCTTGATGTATACTACAATGTGAATTGAGCTAGAAGACATTACATTGAGTGAAATAAATCAATTCCCAATGCAAAAATATGTATAACCACATTATATTAAAATATAAGAAAATACAAATAAGGAAAACAAAATTTATTTGTGGCTACCAGGGATGGGAAAGAGGGTGTGTCAGTCCAAGTAGGCTAGAGGAACAAATTTCATAGACACGCATATGGATATAAGGAAAGGATTTATATACAAAAGGAATATGACACTATGAAAGCATCCCAATCCAGTCCAGTACAGTCATAAGTCCGATATTAACCCATATGCCCAAAATCAGTCTATAAAGTTTCCTTCAGACTCACAGAGTCGCAGGTCAATGGGAGCAGAATTCTGGCACTGGCAGGAGTCTCCCCATGGCTCCTCACTTCCAGGGCTCAGAGTCCATCAACACATCCCGTGGTGGCAGAAGCAACTCATCACTGGCAGAGGTCTTCATGTGGCTGCCTCAGCTTCAGAGTTCTGGCTCCATCAGGGCAAAGCCGTGTGGTCTCTCTGCCGGCTCCTCCAGCTTCTCCGACGCTGCCATCTTGTCTTTTCCATGAATCACCACCTCTGAGACAAACTCCCAACAACTGGGGAAGATAGCTTCTCATCTTCACGAGGGAAATATCATGAGATTTCCCAGGAGTCTCAGGAGAAAGCCATGCCCACATAGAGGCCTCATTGGCTACTCAATGGCTATCTCCAGATTAACAGGCTAGACTCCACCCATACATTTCAATCATAAAATTAACATAAGCACATGACTGCCACAGAGGGGGAAGGAGGAATTTAACAGTAATGGAAATATTGTTTTGATTAGTGATAAGCTTGAAAAGATTATTATTATGATTGCTATTAATGAGCTGCACAACTATAAAAATTGAATTGCAAAAGGCTGTGTGATAGATCTTTACAACAATGACAAAAGAAAGAAGTGGAGTAAAAGAAAGACGCTCTTGATGATGCATATATATAGCCCAAAGCTTTATGGGTTTTGGTTTCTGGCTTGAGGGTCATGGATAACTCAGATTATAAATCTGAGGCCATGTTTAATGCATCTCCTCTAACTCTTACTTCATTTTATAATATCTGGAACCTTAAGTATCTTCCTAGTAGTTACCCAAAGCACAACAATTGGTTTGTATTTACTTGGAGGAGGAGTCAGAAAACTGTGACTTGAGAGCCACATACGTCTCTTCTTAAAATTGTTGTGAGGGACAGGATTGGCTCTTCTGTCTTAAAAGTTTGCTGACCTCTGACCTGAAGCAACAGAGGAAGGAATATCAGAATCAGAATGGAAATATGGAATTCGTAGCTAATTGCCTCCTTTGCCATGAGACCAGACCTGGATGGTGCCTTGTTACTACCATCAGATATTTTGATCAAAAATGCTATAGAAGAAGGTGGCTACTGCAATGAAAGCTGTGGTGCTGGTGGCCTGGACCAATGGAGGTAGAGAGTAATGGGCAGGTTCTGGATGCATTTTTAATATGGAAACAACAGGGCTAGATGTCGGATATGATGTAGCACAAAGACAAAGAGAGCCATCCATCAAGAATGATCCTGAAGAGGAAGGGAGAGGGAATCATGCATTAAAGACATACACATATTAACTTAGGTAAAGAGAAATGATAGGCTTTCCGCAAAAATCACACACACACACACACACACACACACACACACACACATGTCCCAATACTGGGTACTGCATGCACTCTAATGAACTATCTACATAGAATTGAACAGAAACAATTGAGTTGGTGTGTGTTTTCCTGTGTATATTCTCATCAAGTGTAAAATAAATATCTTTAAAGTTGGGCGTAGAGGGAATGCAGAACAAAATTTCAAATTCTTATGAACTCCAGTCTTCTTGCAGCCATCAAAGTTGGATGAACCTCTGACACTATTGCCCTGAAATAATCTCTAAAAGTTAAACTAAAAATATCCTTGAAGCCTTCTTAAAATAAAAAATCCCTTGGCTTACCTACTTAAAAAATCTGCCTTAAGCATTATCCTCTTTTAAAAGCTATCTGTTTGAGGTGTGACAGATATTGTTGTGTTGAAAGACCAGAATTAATGGGGAGTGAATTTGTAATAATAGGGGAAGAAGAACCCAAAAAGGACAATATGAGTGGTTGCACAAGTTTTAGAATGTAGAACATGTATCAAATGCTGAATTTGTGTCTTTTTTCATGTATATACTGAACAAAAAATTAATTTAAATTTTTAAAGAAGCAGAGTATGGAATACATTAATGACATTAAAACAACCATAAGAACTAAGTCAGGATTATCATCCCCAGTTTACTGATGGTCAGAAATGTTTTTTAATTCCCTCATCCATACCTTTACATAGAGAAAGTGAAAAGATTTGAATCTACTCAGACTCCAAGAATAGCATAGTAGGCTTCCTACAGTGGTTCTCAGCCACTGACCTGGCCATTAGCAGATCAACGTGTTACCTCCATGTCACCAGAACCAGGCAGGAATACTAACAGTGATGGTCAGTAGGAGTATGGTGCTGGTTAAATTCTAAGGTTGCTGAGACTGGTGTGGGGCAGGTGGTACAAACGCATGAGAATTTATAAGAGGCAAAACTAATAATGTGGATGTCTGTGAATGGTCCCCATCTCCAAAATTAACCTACTGTGTTTCATAAATACAACTCTTCTTATTGTCATACTTTAGAATTCTTTTAAGTAATCAGACCATAGTTCTTTAATAAATGCTCAATGAGTCTGAATGAAATCATCTTTAATTTCTTGAGGTCTTTGTAATTTCTTGAGGTCTGGCTGTAGATAGTATTTACGATAAGTAAAACTGACCTTTCCAATAGACTGTATTCTCTCTGTGTGTGTGTGTGTGTGTGTGATCACTGCCCTGGTGGGAGTTGGAAGCCCAGCCTTGCTCTTGGAGAGCTGCTGCTGGATTTGAACTATCAGCTCTGTGGGCCGCAATCCCACACACAACCACTGCACCACCAGGACTCAGCCCTAGACTACTCTTTTGGGGTCAGAATATTTCATCCCAAAACAGATATAAGATATGGTATTTTCATAATTTATGTTAACTTGAAGATATACAACTTGGAGATATACAAAAGTATATGCAACCTGTAAAAAGGTCACAACCTGATGCTGCCTTCTTGTAGGTGTGGCCTTCTCATAAGGAGGGCTGAGAGAACCTCTCTCTGTGTGTGTATGTATTTTTCCCTGCTGCTTGCTAGCACCCTGAGAACTGTCTGAACTCTACCATGTTTCCACCAACCTAGGATCCAAAGGACTTTGCAATCACTGACCTGTGATAATCCTACATCCTACATCATTGCATGCGACTGTGTGAGTATGGAGTGGAATTTATGGAATAGTATCAGACTGATAGACTTGAGTTAGACTGGGCTGGAATATTTTCTTGATATTTAATTGTTTATTGATAGAAGTGTTTTCTTCCATGTATACAAGTGCCACTGGATTTGTTTCTCTAATTAATTTAGCCTAAAGCATAAGCATTTAGGTCAGTATCGGTAAAACTATTCCTTCAATATTCAACTTTGAAATCTAACTGATTTAGAATCTAATGCAGGACTATCTTTTCCACATTTATGAAGGATGTGGATTGTTAGCCAAAAAGGAAAAAGTGAGTTCAAATCTGGTCTATAGTAGCCCTAGGAAGGCAAGAGTCCTATCAGATCTACAAGGATTGGCTAAGGCTTCTTCAAGGAGCAAAAAAATGTGAGCATATAATTCAGATGAGCCCCACAAGTCTCGTGAACTTTGGAAGGGACAATTGTAAATCCCAGGAAAAGTATGAACTAGATACAAGTCTCAAAGGTAAAGCTCCAAGTAAGAATCAGAATTGGAAGAAATATTCAGACCAAAATAGGTTTAAAAAGCCACAATCAATCTCTCAAGTCTATGACAGAGAAGGAGAAATCAGGCCATATGTGGCAGAGAATCACCTACTCCAGGGAACTGCACATTTTTCCAATGTAGGATTAAACCCTGTAGCAAATAAGGTGAGGCTCTTCACCCCTACATTCCACAATCATGACTGAGACAGTACAGTCTTTGCCCCAGCTGATAGCTCTCAACCTTGCTATACTTAGCATTCTTTTCAGCAATTAAGCCGTAGTTCTTCCACAGGCACCCAATGAATCTGAGAGGAGTTGTCTTGTGGTCTTGGTATATTTGTTCTCTGGTTGTTGTCGCTGTTGTTGATGTTGTTGTTAGGTTTCATTGAGTGGGCTATAACTCACAGCAATCCTGTATACAACAGAACAAAACACTTTCCAGTTTCACAATTGTTCTTATGCCTCACTACTTCAAGCATGATGCTCTTATTTAGGACTAGTCTCTACTGACAACATATCCAATGTATGTGACATGAAGTCTTGCCATTCTTGCCTCTAACGAGCATTCTGGTTACTTCTTCCAAGACAGAGTTGATTCTTTTGGCAGTCCATGGTATTTTCAGTATTCTTTGCCAGCACTATAATTCAAATTAATAGGCTCTCCTTCATTCAATGTCCAACTTTCACATGCATATGAGGCTCTTGAAAATACAACGGGGGCTGAGCCCCGGTGGCGTAGTGGTTGTGCGCGGGACTGCGGCCCACTGGGACGGAGGTTCAATTCCAGCAGTGGGGCTGGGCCTCCTACTCCCACCACCGGAGAGCAGTGATGCCAAAAAAAAAAAAAATACAACGGCTTAGATCAGGTGCACCTTTTCCCTCAATGAAACATCTTTGCTTTTCAGCACTTTAAAGAAGTCTTGAAAAGCTAATGTACCCAACATGTCATTTGATCTCTAGGTTGCTGCTTCAATGATTGTTGATTATGGGTCCAAACAAGATGCAATCCTTGGCAACTTCAACCTTTTCTCTGTCATCATGTCACCTACTGGTCCATTTGTGAGGAACTCTTCTTTTAGATAATAATTAATATAATCAGAAATGACCTTGCCACTTGACTATATTCTGTTGAGGTCATATATTTCAACTCAAAACAGATATGAGCATTCAGGCCAATGTCTGTAAAACATCACCCAAAGACCCAACTATCTCAAGGTATGAAACCTGGTACCCTTGTTTCTGGCTAGAACAATGTCATTAAAGGCCATCCTCACTCCAAAGCTACCTGAGAGATCAATGGAGATGTTTTCTCTGACTACTGTCATTCCCTCTATCGACCCTGCTGCCTTCATTTCAACAGATATTGATTCTGAGGAAGATCCATAATAACCTTCTTATACTCAGTTCTGCTTAAGATTTGGTTTCCTATAGGATGGAGAACCTGACCTGAAACAATCCTTCATGAAATACAGAATGTCTCATAAGTTTGTGAAAGAGAAAAAGCATTAGTACAAATAGCTAAACTATAAATACAATAGAAAATAACTTTTGCCCTGTTAGACTACTAAGTCCAAAGGGTTCCCCCCCCCCCACACACACACTTTAAGAAACTCTTTCTGGCCAAACCTTTTCTCTAACTCTTGCCTGAATTTTTATGCAGCAATTGAAATCTTTCTTGCAAATGGGGTAAGAACTGAGGAGTGGAGTCTCCTCTGGGTAACATATTTTTGGTGTCTTGTTAAATAAAACCTTAGATACATCTGATGGACTATTAAGAAAACATAAAAAGTTATTACAAAGAGAGTCTCATCATCTTTGTCTCCAAGGAGGACTCAGGTTGTACTTCTTCCAAGACAGATTCATTTATCCTTTAGCAGTCCATTCTTGTTGCAAAAAGTTTATAATAATTTAGAAAATTCTCATAACCTATTGTTTAATGAAGAAAAAAGATACATGTCTTTCGCTATCTCCTCTCTACTATTGAAAGGATAATTTCTCTTACATATGATACCACTTTTAAACAATTATAGACTACATTTATTTTTATTTTTTTGTGTGTCATCAGTGCTCTGATGGGAGTAGGAGAAGCAGCCTTGCTCCTGGAGAGCTGCTGCCAGATTTGAACCGTCAACCCTGTGGACTGCAGTCCCACACACAACCACTACCCCACCAGGGCTCAGTCTAATAGACTATATTTAAAATATCTCTTTCTCCCCCAAAAGATGTCTACAAAAGTAAGTAAAACATGCTACTAACTTGTCAATTCAAACATGCATGGCATTTTCCAAACAACATGTGATTAAACATCTTTGTGATTAATGAATGGCAGCAGAAAAAATTCCCATTAATACACCTTCAAAACAAACCCCAAAGTAAGAGACTTTTGTGCCTTGTGGGAAAAAATGAGGTCAGTCCTAATATAAAATTTTAAGACAATAAAACATTATTTCTAAACCACTGAAGCTTTGCAACACATTTAGGGAATGCTGCCCCACATAAAACAGCAATTTTAATATGGACAACGTGTTTTAAGAAAGGTTAGAAAGACCTCAGAGATAGTCAAGAGAGAAAGACCAGTATCCTCGGTGAATGAAGAAAGTATGACTAAAGTCCAGAAACTGTTGGAAGGCCATAGAGTGGGGTTTCTCGTGTTTTGACATTTAAAATTTTAATCTTGGCCTCAGCTTGATATATGCCAAAAGCGTTGTATGAATATCAGTCTTCTAAGTAGAATGAAAGCTAATGAAGATGGTTTCATGGAATGAATCCTAAACAGGGACGAGTTGTGGATTTACTGATACAATAAGCAAGTTTCACTCAAAACTTGCCTAAGTTAAACTCAAGGCTTAAGGCTAAGTTAAACTCAAAAGGTTTAATCTTAGCATATTTTCTTCAGGAACAATGAATAATTAGAGGGGCTTATTATGAAGAAGTTTCAAGACACTCGAAAACAGTCTTAGTGAGGGAAATAAAGACTTAGTGAGGACTTTTTTTCCCTTTATAACAATACACCTTCTCATTCTACAAGAGTTGCAATGGTTGTCTTTTGAGAATTTTTTTAGGAAACCTTACTTGAACCACTCTACTGTCCTGATCTCTTCAGACTTCTATGTTCCCACCACTCAAGAATGCCCAAACTGTCACTTTGACATGTATAAATCAGAGTGCAGAATTCTTCTGGGAAGAGTTAAATAAATAGAAACATTAACATCAGAATGTATAGACCTACATGGAAGACACCTAGAGAAGCAATAGCTTTGTGATTTGATATTTTTGTTTAACAAATGGTCCAATAATTTGGTAGCAATACTTTTTACTTATACTTGTAGGTCAATTCTACTTAGATCTAAAATGATCCTTACTGGATATGATTCATTCACATTACTTTCTCTCAGAATTGGGCAAAATGGCTCCATTGAAACTTTAACTGGAACACAATATGGTTGCAGACTAAAACACTGTCCCATTATGCAGTTATTTCCAAGAAATTTCAGGCTGTACAATAATCCAAAACCTCAAATCTATTTGATATAGTAAATACAGTAAAAGACTTTGTTTAATCAACTACCAAAGGGACTTTGCCTCAAGGTCGCCTGATCCATAAAATCATCAACAATAAAGCCCAAGAGCATTCTCACATAGAGGCTACACCCTTTGTTATTTGCTCTGGCAAGAGGAGCTGAATTTCATCATTACACAGCTTGTGGCTAGCTGCCATCATTTTAAACTGAAATTCAGAGTGACTCCACGCACAGCAGAATGAAATGCTGCCTAGTACTTCATCATATTGTTGGTTGGCTTTGAATCAAACTATTGTGCTCCACAAGGGTTTTCCTGGCTGGTTTTCTGAAGTAAATCATCAGACCTTTCTTCCCAGTATAACTTAGTATGGAAGCTCCACTGAAAGGCGTTTAGAATCATAGCAATACACATACCTCCACTGACAGATAAATGTTGGCTTCACATGAGGTGGAGTGAACAGAAATCAAACCTTGGTACCCTGGATGGAAGGTGATAATTCTACAGATGCTTTATTAAGCAGCTAGGTTCTACCTCAGTTGAACACTTGTAACTTGTACAAACCATAAAGTTAGACTTTTATGGTTTGTACAACTTTTCCAAAACAAAATCTACAATAAGGTGCTAGAAACAGAAATGCTTCCAATGAATTTCTCTATATTTCTAGGATAACCATTCTTTAGGAAAAATGCTCATCAGATGACTTGGTCTGTGACCTACTTCCTTGAGCTCACTGCCCTGGATGAATTTGATACATATGTAAGTTTATTCCTCTACCAGTGCTGTACTTAGAAAAATATATAATACCAAGAATTATTTTCATTATTGAACGCTTTGCTTACTTTTACATTTAAAAGTGAGATATGTAACTTCACATTTCTTATCATGCAACTTTAAAAACAGTGCTGATAATATGGATTAAATAATTAAGCTGAAGGAAAATGAAGGTGATAGTCTTAAAAGTTTATGTTTAAATTTTATCACTATATATCTTATCAAAGGTATATCCATAAAGCATAATAGGGGCATAGGTTTTATAAAATTCTTTTATTGGAGGCTCATAACGCTCTTATCACAATACAATCATTAATCCATTGTGTCACGCATACTTGTACATTTGTTGCCAGCATCATTTTCAAAACATTTTCTTTCTACTTGAGCCCTTGGAATCAGCTCTTCATTTTTCCCCTTCCCTCCCTCATGAACTCTTCATAATTTATACAATATTTTTCAGACCATAAGACACACTTTTTCCCCCAAAGTTGGAGGGGGGGAATAAGGGTGCATCCTATGGTTCGAAGGTGTGGTACCCCAGAACATTTTAGTATACTGGTACTATTTGGTTCAGAATATTTGTTTCTTGTTTTCCTGCTCTTAAAACTGGGTGCGTCTTATGGTCCAAAAAATATGGTAAATTATTTTTTTCGTACCTTACACTGACCAATCTCACCCTTCGCCCACTTCTCTGCTGTCCATTCCCCAGGGAGGGGCTTATATGTAGATTACTGAGATCAATTCCTCCTTTCTATGCCGACCTTAACCTTACTTATTGCTACTCCCATTATGGGCCCTGAGGGATTTATCCGTCCTAGATTTCCCATGCTTCCAGCTCTTACCTGTACCCGTCTACATCCTCTGATTTAGCCAGATTTGTAAGGTAGAATTGGGATAATGATAAAGGGGAGAGAACTAAAGGAAAGTTGTATGTTTCATCAGCGCTATACTGTACCCTGACTGTCTTCTGTCTTCCTTGTGACCCTTCTGTAAGGGGATGTCCAATTGCCTACAAATGGGGTTTTGGTCGTCATTCAGCACTCCATTCACAATGATATGATTTTTTGTTCTGGGTCTTTGATGCCTGATACCTGGTCCCGTGGGCTTCTCATGATCATACAGACTGGTGTGTTTCATCCATGTTGCTTCTCAACTGTGTGGCCGCTTGTTTGTCTTCAAGTCTTTAAGATCCCAGATGCTATATCTTTTGATAACTGGGTACCATCAGCTTTTTTCACCACATTTGCTATGCATGCATTTTGTCTTCAATGATCATCACGAAATGCCAGCATATTAGAAGAAAGTGTTTTTGCTTTGAGGGAGTACTTGATTAGAGGCCTAATGTTCACCTGCTACCTTTATACTTAACATATAAATGTATGTACATAGATCTATTTACATATCATTATATATAAATATATTTACATATGTACATACCTGCATTTAGACCTTTATAAATACCCTTTGTCTCCTAGTTCTTTCCTCAATTTTCTCTTACTTTCCTCTTGGGAGACATATATTTTAAAAGCAGGTAACATTTGTTAGAATTATTATTGTTTGTTTAAATAAAGTTTTATTATTATTATTATTAGTCCCAAATGAAATTTACATGCAACCACTAAAAAATGGATTTATTTTGATGTAATCACAGTCAAGGTGTTTTTCCAAGGTGATACTCAATGTTCAAAAGAGGATAGCAATTGTGTCGAAGAAATGGAATTTTTATATACTACTGATGGGTATATGAAAATAATATATAACTACTTTGGAAAGCAAAGGAGTCCTAGTAATGTAGTCGTGATGCATTTGGCTGCTAACCAGAAGCTGAGTGGATCAAAGTCACCAGCTGATTCATTGGAGAAATAAGTAACCATCTGTCTGCTTACTCATTATAGCTTTGGAAACCTTATGGGGCAGTTCTACTCTGTGCTATAGAATTTTAAGAGTTGGAGTCAATTTAATAGCAATGAACTTACTTGGGAAAAGCAGTTGACAGTTTCTTATAAATTTAAAGAAATACCTATTATATAATCCAGCCATTCCCCTTTTAAATATTTTTCCAAGGGATTTTTTAAGTCCATACAAAGACAAGTATAGGAATATTCATAGCAACTTCATTTGTAAAAGCCCCAATCTGGAAACAGCCCAAAGGCTCAACTGGAAGTGAGTAGATAAACAAGTTGTAGTATAGAGATAATTGCAAGTATTCAATATCATCATTTAAAATAAATGAGCTATTAATACACAATAATATGGATGAATCTTAAAATAATTATTCTGAGAAGAAGGTAGGTGGAAAGGAATCATTGTATTTTTAGATGCTGTCAAATTAGTTCTCTGCAACACAGAGAAGCACTACCTGGTTCTGTACCATCCTCACAATTGGTACGGATGAGATCTTTGTTACCGTTGCTGTGCCAATTTATTGTGTTGCCCCTCTACTTAGCAAGCATGGTTTCCTTCACTGGAGACTGGTCCATCTTGTTAGCATGCTCAAAGAATGTGAGACAAATTTGTACCATCTTCACTTCTAAAGAGCAGTTTTGGTTTTACTCCTTCCAAGATAGATTTTTGTATTCTAAGGTTCATTCAATATTCTTTGCCACCATCATAATACAAATACCACCTGTTACAATTAAGTTTTATAACAATTTAGATGGGCCAGGATTCTCCCATGATCTGATTTGATTAGAGTGGTCAATTCCATAATGGAATCTGTGAAACATAAAGGAGCATCTGGGAAACAGTCAAGCAATTAATCTGGCTGCAGTCTTGATACAACTGAGAGAGGTTCCCTTCAGTGTATGACCTAATCTTAGTACGCGGTGACAGTGTACAGAAGCTCACTCACTTGGGTTGGATTTTATCTGCATTTGCTTGGTTGACCTTCCGTAATACTGGCTCCTGAACCCAGCCACCTGCTGACTGCTGCTGTAGCATTCATTGAGCTAACATCAGATTCATTCAGCTCTGCAAGCACCATCTTCCTTCTTCCTGTTCGTCAGTACCTGCTGCTACAGGAGTGCGAAGAAGTCTTCAGCTTACATGTGACCCGTGCACGTGAATCAGAATGGATTTACCCACTTCTACAAAAGTATGAGTCATTTCTGGATACAAGTCCCTTTCTATGTAACATACAGATACATAAGTCATTGATTTTGATTCTCTAGAGATTCCTAACTAACACAATATCAATTCTACGTTGTATTATCTTCTTCATGCTTCAGCTTGTACATAAGACATGTACAGTAACTGAAAATTCCATGACTTGGGTCAAATATTAGTCCTCACAGTGACAGTCCTAAAACATTGCCGTCAAGTCTGTTAACAACCCATAGTGATTTTATGCACAGTTGAATGAAACCCTGCCTGTTCCTGTACCAGCTTCACAGTTGTTACTATGTTTGTGGTAGTGATGGTGTCAATTCATCTGAATCTGGCTTGCGTTTCTGGCAGCTGTCTGTTAATGTAATACTGTAACTTTTTAAATTATCAGAAATTAACTTGTATGTGATATTATTTGATATTTATGCATTGTATTGGATCACATTTCTTGCCAGATAGTTAGGCAGCTGTTTTTCAAATGTCTTGGTACAGACCAGTGCATTTAAAATTCTAGGTCACTCTATGTATATAAAAGTCTAAAGTGTCATAAAGTAGATCATGCCTGTCAAGGAAGTTAAGAATTAGGAAGAACAGTAGAAAAAGATGACAAAGGATTACAAGAAAAGCATTGGAACTGAAACATATGTTCATTATTTTACTTGTACTAAGAATTTTAGGCATAGGTGGGTGTGCGTGTGTCCCCAAACTTATCAAATCACATGATTTAAATATGTACAATTAATTATATGTAAACTCTATTTTATAATGTGAAAAATAAAATGAAAATAAATTATTCAACTGTACAAAGGCTATATAAAAACAAGATATAATTACATATTTATTTTTAAAAGGCTGTAACCACATGGTCAACAAATACTCTAAGACAGGGGCTCTCACACTTTATCAGCATGGGAGCTACTTTTTATTTTTTGGCATCATTGCCCTCTGGTGGGAGTGGGAGGCGAGCTACTTATGAAATGATCAAGTCAAAATGATCTACTAACTACAAAAATGCAAACATATTTATTACATTTATTCATATATTCATATATGCATTGAGAATTTTTATGTGCACAATGTATATTTATTTATATATATTGCATAACCATGAGTCCATATTGCAGAACACAACACAATTAACTATATACATTTTGTACTATTACCTGAGTTTACTCTGATGACTTGCACTGAATGGAATGAGCCAAGGGTGCATAGTCCAGACAGTAGCTACTGGCAGCCAGCCTCAAACACACTTCCAAATGATCATCAGTCATGGATTTAATGAACTTTATTTGGGAAAAGGCTGACTTACATAAATAAGTAGAGCAGAATAATGCAGTCAAGGAGGTAACACATTTTCTTATGCTTGGGTACTTTCCCTCTGCGAGTAAGTTCTAGGACTCTTCATGTGCTCTGGACTTCAGCTGAATGTCGATTTGTAGTGTCAAAATCTCCCATCCCGTATGAAAGTGATATGTTTTTGTCTTTTTACTGGGGAAATCTCCCCCACTCGTTTTAATAGCCTTTCTTATCTTTAAGAGAGGTTAAAAAAAACAAGGTTTAAAAATTGGCGATAGCTTATGTAGCTTGTCAGTTTTGCTGTACTTAGTGCAGTTGTTCGCACATGTGTTTGGCACCTAAGATTGCATCTGATTGGCTGCACTGTATATCAAGTAAGTGACGAAATTGATGATATGGCTATGTCTTTTTTTACTGTCATGCGAGCTACCCACACTACATTTGCAATCAACTAGTAGATCACAATCCATGTATTGAGTCCCCCTCAACGAATGAGACATTTTGAAGGCTGGTAGAAAAATTAGAGTGGAAATAATGAAGATATTACTATGAGAGGATGAATATAACCAATATCACTGAACAATTTTATAGATTTTTTTAAATGAGAACCTGTAGTACTGTGGGTATATTCACCAAATTATAATAAAGTATTATTTTTAAGGTGCTATATAGATTTTACAGACTTTATTTTCCAATGAATTGCTTGGGGAGTCTACATAAGGACTATCAGTAAAAATGGAAGAATCCTGTGGGAGCAACAGTCATTAAATTATTTTCTATTTAGTAGGTTATGTAATTGTGCCCCTGAGACAGGTGGAAATGTTCTATTTAAAATATCATCAACATAAGACAACTATCAGAAATTTGATGAGAGCAAAGTATAATATTGAGCAAACAAAATCCTGGACCAAATGTAATCAAAGGATCCTCAATCCAAAAGACAGGGATATGAAAAAATAAAGGACAACTATAAAATACAGAAGGCTACTCCCCCGACATGACAAATTATAGCAAGGGCACATATCACCCAGCAAATTTTCTTCATTTAATAAAATTCCACCCAAGTCCAGTGTCCCCAAGGATCCATTAGTATTTGAAGCTTAAACTCAATTGTGAGATTTTACATTTCTCCTAGGGATCAGCTAAGCAAATATAGAAAGAGTTAGAGTAATAGAAACGAAAGGCCAGCGGCCCGAGGGTCTGTTGTCCCTGATTTGCTGTACCTCGGAAGCAGATATCCTAAGTGAGTTAGGAATATTGGATCTGCTTTAATTTTCCGAGCGAAGGAGTAATCTTATTGACTTATGTATATTCCTTCTGGGGCTGCCTTAGTACTACAGTGTTATCCAAAAATCTTTTCTGGATCCTAAAGATGGACATAAAGAAAATGGGTATTGGGTCCTCTTTTTAATGGCCTAACGTAAACAGAAGGAACTTTGATAGTGCTGCCAATGTAATTGTTGGTAGCTATGAATCAGAATTGCCTCCATGGTGGTGGGTTTGTCTTTTGAGTATTGTCATATGAACAGAAAGAGTAAGCTAACAAAATGCTGACACGAGCAGTGGCAGTGATGGCAGTGACTTACTTATGGAACAGTCAAGAGTATTAGGAATAAAACAACAACACAACGAAGGCAAGAGGAAAGGAGAGGAGTGGAGAGGAAAAAAAGATTCAACTATGGTGAGCAATAGGGTAGGAGAAGGAAACGAAAATAGAATCCTTGAAAGTCAAACTCTTGTAATGCCAGAAATCCCACAACGTGTTGCTCAGCATAGTGTTGAATCTTTCAATAATGGTAAGACAGAAACAATTCTGTCTTATATAAGTGCATAATCCAGTTGGAAATTTGCACAATTCAAAGTTTGCAATATGTAATTCAAGCTGTTAGTAAAAGTTCAAGGTGGAAGCAGTTTTATTGGAAAAGTACATATATGGCCTGCAGCCTAAGTGTTGCAAATTTTGCTTGCTATTTCAGCTGTAAAAGCAGGTATTTACAAGCAAACCATGACGTTGACCTATTTAATTGGTCAGATTTGTCCTTCTCTCCTCAATTGTGGGCAAATACATTTTAGAAAATGGGAGCAGGAAAAGTAACAAGGGCAGTGTTTTAGGAAACATTTTCCAATAAAGTGACTCCCTCCTGCGCTTTTTTATTCCTACTAATCAAAGCTCGTTTAGATCTAAAAATCAGTAGACAGTAAAGAAATCTCTATAGTTTCTGAGTCTGGGTAAGTTTTTCAAAGGCCAAGGATTGTAAAAGATTTTTGTGTGATAAATCCTGTAAGTGTGGATTATAATATTCCTAACTGAATAAATTGTCTAGGATTCCAAGGGAAATCCATTATATTGAAATAAGATCATTAAAGTATTAAAAGTATAGTAGAGTAATGTATGTGTTTATTAGTATATCAAGTAACAAAGCTTCTCATTCAACTCACTGCCATGGAGTAAAGTAAATTCTGACTTATAGCAGTACTATAGGATAGATATAACTTCATCCATGGGCTTCTGATGTTTTACATCTTTATGGAAGCAGATAATTTCATCTGTCTCCCAGAGGGTACCTGGTAGCTTTGAGGACAGACATTGCAACTAGTAGTAGCCCAATGCATAATCGATATGCCACCAGATCTCCTCATAAAGGTATAGCAGGGGGATTTATGATTCCTTTTGAGGTTTTTGTTGTTGATGCTATTGTGCTGTTGTTAGGTGTTATCAAGTCAGATCCAACCTACAGCGATCCTATGAACAACAGAGCAAAACACTATCTAGCCCTGTGTCATCCTTACATTTGTTAACAAGCTTGAGCTTATTGTTGCAGCCACTGTGTCAATCCATCTTGAGGGCCTTCAACATTTTCTCTATCCTTCCACTTTGCCAAGCATTATGTCCTTCTCCAGAGACTATTCTCTCCGGACATATCCCACATGTGCAAGATGAAGTTTAATCCTCCTCGCCTCTAAGGAGCATTCTGGTTTCCAAGACCTATCTGTTTGTCCTTTGACAGTCCTTGGTCCTTTCAGTGATCTTCCACAGCACCACAACTCAAACGCATTTTGTTTTTCTTTTCCTTATTCACTATTCAACTTTCACACGAGGAAACTGAAAATAGTTCTTAAAGTACCATCCTTGTTTTTCAACACTGTAAAGAGGTCGTGTGCAGCAAATTTGACTAATGCAACTCGTCTTTTGATCTTTTGACCGCTGCCTCCATGAACATTGTGGATCCAACCACGACAAAATCCTTCACAATTTCAGTCTTTTCTTTACTTATCATGCTGCTACCAATTGGTCTAGTTGTGAATATTTGGTATACCTTTACATCAGGTTGTATTCCATACTGAAGGCTACAATCCTTGATCTTTGTGAGTATGCACTCTAAGGCCTTCTTTTAAGCCAGCAAAGTTGTGTCATCGGAAAATCATAGGCTGTTAATAAGCCTTCCTCCAATCCTGATGTCACATCCTTCTTCATTCATTTATACAAGCCAGTTCTTCTGGTTAGTTGTTCAGCATACATAATGCATAAGGATGGTGAGAGTATACAAGCCTGATGCACACCTGTCCTGATTTTAAAACATGCAATATTCTCTTGTTCAGTTAGTACAACTACCTCTTTTGATCCATGCACAAGTTCTGCATGAGCACAATGAAGTAATCTGGAATTCCCATTCTTCTCTAGGCTATACATATTTCTTTATGATCCACACAGTCAAATTCCATGACATACTCAATAAAACAAAATTATACATCTGTTTAGTATTCTCTGCTTTCAGCCAATTATACCTGCATTTCCATAGCTTTTCCATATCCTCTTCTGAATCTGGTTTGAACCTCGGAGAGTTCCCTCACAATGTAGTGCTGCAATGTTTGTCGGGTCATCTTCAGCAACTTTTTACTTGCATTCAATAGCAATGACTGGCTCAATTGCAGCGTTCTTTGAGCCATCTTTCTTCAGAATGGGTAAAACTGTGGAACTCTTGCAGTCCGTTGACTGATAAGTCGTCTTCCGAATGTCCTGGCACAGATGAGTGAGTGCTTCCAGTGTTTCATCAGCTTGTTGAAACATGTTAATTGGTAGTCCATCCATTCCTGGAACCTCAGCTTGAACTTCTTCCCTCAGCACCATTGGTTCTAGCTCAGATGCTACCTCCTGAAATGGTGGAACGTCAACTAGTTATTTTGGGTACAGAAGTTCCATATATTCTTTCCATCTTCTTTGGACACGTCCTGCATCATTCAATATTTTACCTGTCTAATCTCTCAAGATTGCTATTGGAGGCTTGAACTTCTTGATTTCTTTCAATGTAAGATATTCTGGCCTATTCTTCCCTTTTGGCTTTTCTATATCTAGAGAGTCTCTTCTAACACCCACTTTGATCGTTCTGTATGGTCTTTTTAATGACCTTTTGCTTTCCTCATGAATGATGTCCTTCCACAGCTCTTCGGGTCTTTTGTCATTAGTATTCAATGCATAAAAACTGTTCTTTAAATTCAAGTAAGATAGACTGAAGATTGAATTTTGATTGTCCTGAACTTGTTTTAATCTTCTTCAGTTTCTACCTGAACTTATGTATGAACAATATATGGTCCATTCCACAGTCATCCCATGGCCTAATTTAAGCTGTTGCTATGGAGCGTCTCCATTGTTTTTTCCCTCACAGTAAGTCAATTATATTTCTATGTATTGTATCTGGAGAAGTTCACGTGTATAGTCACTGTTTATGTTGTTGAAAAAAAAGCTATTTACTATGAACAAGTCATTGGTCTTGCAAAATTCTTTTTTTTTTAATTTTAGGCATCACTGCCCTCAGGTGGTAGGAGTAGTAGGCCCAGCCTTTGCTCCTGGGAGCCGGAATTGAACCTCCAACCCAGTGGGTCGCAGTCCCACGCACAACCACTACGCCACCGGGGCTCAGCCCGGTCTTGCAAAATTCTATCATGATATTCCCAGCTTTATTTCTAGAACCAAGACTCTATTTTCCAACTACTCTTCCTTCTTTTTCATATCCATCTTTTGAATTCCATTCATTAATACTTATCAATGCATGTTAATTGTATGTTTGATCAATTTCTGACTGAAGACATTGGTAGAATCCTTTAATTTCTACATCACTAACTTTCTTGGTTATTGCATAAATTTGAAAAATAATTGTATTAACTGACTCATCTCCTCCTTGTAATCCCTCTGCAAAAGATGTCACCTCACCTATTGATGGGCTTTGGGTCCCCAATCTGTACTTCCCCTCATTAATAATAATATAATTTTAGCTTATTGATGCCTGACACCGGATCCCTTCACCACCTCATGATCACACAGGCTGGTGTGCTTCTTCCGTGTGGGCTTTATTGCTTC